>CM035164.1:24425561-24632705 GCA_020205615.1 Panax quinquefolius | reverse complement strand
AGGACATGGCTATATCGTGGGTGAACCAATACCCATGCCGCTCTAAGAGTGCCAATCGGTCTCAAGTGTGACATAAACCACACATATAGCATGGCCGAACTACAGTGAACACTCACATCCGGATAAGTGCAAAGATGAGTGGGTCGACCAGCGAGGTCTCTTGCTATGATCATCGGTATAATGGTACGACCCTCCTTGAGAGCTCTCACGACCCTCCTTGAGAGCTCTCACGACCATGATGACACCTATGTCTATCTCATCCATGTACCGTGGCATATGTACATCTGACGACACAGACATAACAATGAGTACATCAACCCCAAGCAACGCCAGATGATCCTCCTGAGGTGAAATCCCTAATGTCATTATTAGCTATCCTCAAAGCCAAATATGTCATATAGAAAACGCTGGGATATCACATGACCAGATGTCAACTCGTCCTGTACCACTCTGCGCCGCAATCCAGTGAGAGTCATGAACCGTCTACTCATGTCTCCCAAAGCCATATGCACACAAGGTCTGTCCAACGGCAGCATCGTCAATCGTGCATACTCCTCCAGAGTAGGAGTCAACTCATGGGTCCCGAATCGGGCTCCGCCTATCCGTTTTGAATGCTCTAAAGATCCCGTCCATAAACCCTCAGTGGGAACTCGAAACATCAATAAAGTCATGGTATCTTTAGAAGAAATGATCTACAGATCCCTGCCAATGGTGACATGCTATCATACCACGATCGCATACCTGATGCCTCCAATGATGGTGGGGTATGATCTATACGGCTAACTATTGAAGAAGACATCTGTACGGGCCGTGTTATAAGATCATCCAGGGGTCAATGTTGAATATCTTTGGACATACATACATATGCATAACATGAAATATGCATAGCAGATAATGGATGGCAATATGATATAGGGAATAAAAAACTGTGCATACATTCCTAAGTATATCATCATCTAATACATCATCTCTGTACAGCTACAAATACAAGGAAATGGGGCACAGACGCCCTACTACTAACAGAGGCCTATCAAAAGATATAGCGAGAATGGGGTATAGCCACCCAATATCTAACAGAGAACTATCAAAAGATATAACGAGAATACACATCAGAAGAAGACAATGGTGTCGATGTCCACATCATCAATCCTATCCACTTGATGTAACTCCTCCTGAGTTACTGGATCTCTTCAACAGGGATGTCAGGCCTATATAAAGGGGGATCTGCACCGGCAAAACCGAATGGGTCATCTGAGGGTTCACGTCACCGAAATTGAAGGATCAAATGAAGCCACCTCTGGGATCTCTACCTTTGAAATCTTGGATAAATATGTGTGCTCGGTCCAACCTGCAGGTCAAACCATCAATCATGTCATATGAGTGGGATCTTTGACACAAGCTATCCAATCTGTCATCATCACGGATCTCGGAACCATATCCCCATAAACTGTGGGCGGGGATCGGGCTCGATAGTACAAGGAACCAATTAACGCCGGAATGTGCGCGCCCCAAAATTGGGTATACGCCACCCATCTTGGGTCGCCACTTACATGGTACATAAATTCAAATACAACTTACTAATATAAACGCCGTGTACAATCGACATAAACTATGAGTTTGAATACAAATATTGTCTACTAGATATTATACAAACTCAAAAGGAGTCCTCATTACAACTATTATCACACTATTTCACGAATAGTGAGGACTACTAATGTTATCCTCTCGACCATTACTTCGTTCCCAGACTCGTCCCAAATATGTTCTCATTTCACAAGAGAACGGTGAAAGAAAGGGTGAGCTCAACTAGCCCAAGAAGAAATATTATGACTAAGATAATGCAAAATAAATTATCATTAGCCTTCAATGAGTGTTAAACCGATAAAATACAATAGACAACCAGGTTTAACATGCAGCCGAATAAGCAATCCATTAAAAGAGTCAAGTAGAGAATAAAGTCTACTATCTTTTAGGTTTTAAAGGTTTTCATTAATTTTTATCATTTGAGACTCGACAATAATAAACCACCACATCTAATCATCCCCGTACCTTGGGTCAAGGATTTTCATCAAATTATCAATGGTCATGACTATACCGAATCACCCTGGTCATAATCATACCAAAACTATCCATCAACGCATTACAGTGCCACTGAGGACTTTTATCACATCATTTATAACAAGCCATGATTATACCGAATGATCCTCGTCATAATCATACTAAGTTCATCTATACACGTAGTCAAAGATAACATAATATAACATGAGGATGATGACAATGACATAATAATTCAATAAAACAAGTTCAAGAATTATTTAATCCATGAATTATTAACGTCCAAATTGTCAACATGATCTTTGTTAGAGAGTAAAATTCAAGAATGATCGTAAGAATATTTCCATGAAAAGATCTTTGGATGAAACGCAAATATCAAGGATATTCTACTAATTTCATGGAGTATAGATGTCAAAGTTTTAACCAATCTGGGTATAATAAAGAATGGAATAACAAAAGAAATCACCATGCATGCGGTACCGTGATGTAGACGAAGTTATTCCAACGAATAATAATAACGGAACCAGTCGTCGTGAAATTCACACAGGCGGGATGTTCCAACAGAATAATAAAGATGGAACCGGATCCGGTGTAAAAACACGATAGGATATTCCAATGAATGATAAAGATTTTAACCGTGTCCGGGTGTAAAACACATGCATGTGATGTTCCAAATGTAATAATAATAAAAAGCGGAACCGGTCCTGTAAAACACACGCACGTGATGTTCCAATGAATAATAGAAGAATGTCACCAAGTATAGGTAAACCACGTATCTGATTATGTATAGGGTATCACAGATACAAAAGTTATTCCAACGAAATAATAAAGAATGGAATAACGTAAGAAGATCACCAAGTATAGGGGATTCCACAGTACAAAGGTTATTCCAACCAGAATAAATAAGGATGGAATAACATAAGGATTTCACCAAGTATAGGGTATGCATGCATATACAAAAGGCGTATAGGGTATACCACTTTTACTGAAAGTTATTCCAATGTAATAATAATGAATGGAATAACAGAGGTTCTCTTCATGAATACAAACGAATAATATCCCTTACGAGTACAACAAATAATACCCCTTACCGTAAAAGAACCTAATATAGAAGTAGTGAAGTAGCAGAATACTCTTCTTCTTTCTATAATTTTCTCTCTATAGCTTCTCTCTATAATTTCTCTCTCTGAGTTTCAAAGAATTGTAAGAAAATAATGAAGGAATGAGCTTCTATTTATAGGAAAATAGAATGCATAGTAATCAATCCATGAACAGGTCCGTATTGATTTACTTTAATCTGACGGTCCATATTTAAAGCAAAATCTTTTAAATAAAATATAATATATTCTATTTATATAAAAACATTTTACTACATAAACACTATGCAATACTATGCAAAACACTATGCAAAACACTATGCAACACTATGCATAATAAAATATAATATATTCTATTTATAGAATAACTTTAATAAAGTATTCTATTTTATATAAAAGATGTTTCATTTTTATTACGTTAATAATACTGAATAAAACAAAACGTCATTATCGCTTATAATAATTCATATTATTAATCGTGATAATGGAATCAAACCGGTGTGACTTCTCACATAAGCATCAATAATCAATCTGAGTAGTGCTACTATGCAACCACACTTATTCTTGTACTTTTACTCTGAGTAGTTCAACAATATCAACGGTAAAACTTCCGCCGTTATTTTAATAAAATATTTTTGGTCGTTTTCTCATCCGATGATAATTACATTGTGGGGTCCACCAATGATTGAGTAGTTGTGCGAATATTCCTGCTAAACCGAATATTCCCACCAATCGAATATAATATAACCACTTGCATACTTTTGCAAAATTTATAAATACTACCCACAACTATAATATTATCTCAAATTCACACCATAATATAAAAAATTATTTTGACAAAAATTTAAATCTTTATTGATAAAATCTGGGGTCTCACAATCTCCCTCCTTATAAATTTAAGCCCTCGAAATTAGGTAATGCGTACTGCAGTATGATAAAGAGGTGAGGATACCTTGAATACCTTTATCGTTGAAAATATTAAGTTCATCTTTGCAATCCTACCAAAGATATTCATTAATAATTCATCTTTGCACTACTGGGCCAAAGATATTTATTAACAATTCATCTTTACTGCTGAGCCAAAGATATATAACTCAGAAACCAATAATCTTTGAGACTCGACTTAATAGTATCACAACCATGAATTATCCATGCACTTGGCTAAGGATATTCGTGTTTTTCAATTACTGGTCATGATTATACCGAATAATCCGTGGTCATAATCATACCAAGTCTATCAATGTACTACTGACGAAAGAAGACTTTTACCACATCCATGAATTAATATTTCATTCTTTGAGACTCATTTCAATAATTAATCCATATCATCGAATCATCCCCACACTACGTGCCGAGGATATTCATTAGTATCACGACCACGAATTATCCATGCACTACTACCAAAGATAATCGTGTATTCATTAGTATCACGACCACAAATTATCCATGCACTACTACCAAAGATAATCGTGTATTCATTAGTATCACGACCACAATTATCCATGCACTACTGACCAAAGATAATCGTGTATTCATTAGTATCACGACCACAAATTATCCATGCACTACGGCCAAAGATAATCGTGTATTCATTAGTATCACGACCACAATTATCCATGCACTACTACCAAAGATAATTGTGTATTCATTAATATCACGACCACAAATTATCCATGCACTACTACCAAAGATAATTGTGTATTCATTAGTATCACGACCACAAATTATCCATGCACTACGGCCAAAGATAATTGTGTATTCATTAAGATATCACGACCACAAATTATCCATGCACTACTACCAAAGATAATTGTGTATTCATTAGTATCACGACCACAAATTATCCATGCACTACTACCCAAAGATAATTGTGTATTCATTAGTATCACGACCACAAATTATCCATGCACTACTACCAAAGATAATTGTGTATTCATTAAGATCACGACCACAAATTATCCATGCACTACGGCCAAAGATAATTGTGTATTCATTAGTATCACGACCACAAATTATCCATGCACTACTACCGAAGATAATTGTGTATTCAATTACTGTTATGATTATACCGAATAATCCGTGGTCATAATCATACCAAGTCCATCTATGCACTTCTGGTGCCACGATGACTTTCAACATAATATAAACATGAGGATAATGATATAAAGAATCAATCAAATGAGATAAAGGATAAATATTAAACATTTATAATATAATTTATCCGAGGATTCAAGAATATCCCCATGTTATCAATCACTTAATAATCTCATAATCTAATAACATTAATATTATAACAATATTTTAATCACTTCTTAAATAAACAATTTTTCTCAATTGTTTACGCTTTATCATATAATGCATTTAATCATTCAAAATGCCATACTCATAAAATATCATCACCAATTATCAAATCCCTCATCAAAAAATATGCATATACTCTATATAGGATTCTCTAGCCATAAAATCCTATTTTCAACTTTTGTTACTTCACATAACATATTTAACTCATATGTTCAAATAACTAAACTATTTTCATGAAAAATACCAAATTAGTCCCAAAAATATTTCTTTTCTGGGATTTAGCATAATATAGTCCCATAATGAAAATATATTTTCTCGAAATTTTTAAAATTCATTTACTATTTTTCAAAAATCAATTTCTAATTAATTCCTTAAGAAATTAGCTACCTCAAGTTTAACTCCAAAATTCCCAAATCTTGGCAGGACCTTACACATGTTAACGTGAGCCTCCAGTTTAAATTTCATGGTCATCGGAGTTATAGAACTTTCTGTTATAGCGTTTTCATTTTCGGAAAACCTAAATATTGAAATAGTCATAACTTGCTCATTTTAAGTCAGAATGAGCTCATTTTTGGACAGGAGGTACTTTATACCATATACCTTCATGTCCCAAAAACCCAGAATTTTTCTCATAATTTAAGAGGCCGAAACAGTCCCTTAAAGTTTCTGGGCATTAGCATTTTCGAAATTTACAGCTTTGGCCTCCTTTGCTAAAATCAGTCCACACAAAAATCCACAAAACCTTTTCCAGTAATTCCACTTGGATTAGTTAGGTAACTCGTAGATCTAACTCTAGGACTTGACCACATTCAAAATTAAAAATATAATAAGAGATATGGTCAATTGAATTTCATGTTACGCTTTTCACCAAAATCGATTTTCAACTCTTTGTGATTTCTAAGAAACTTTCATGTTTTTACATACTAACCAACATAACTCATCATAAAACTTACTAATACCACGAATACCCATGATTTTCATTATTCCAATGCTTTTATTATGACTTTCATCATAAACCACGTAAACTGCTCATTTAGTTGAAGAAATATTTGAGGGTTTAAGAAATGGGTTTTTGTCTTCAAATTGATACAAAATTCGATTTCACGCTCTAGGGTAGGCTAGGAAATCTTCAAGAATACGTCAAGAAATTTATTAATGATAGAAATATCATTCAAAATCACATACTCTTATCCAAGACTTGGATAGTGACGTCACATTGATACCAACTCGTGACTTCTATCCCTTAACCTAGATAAAGACCTCACAATGATACCTATAAACTTGCCATCTTCATTCACGATGTCGCCTATAGAAAGTCCTAACAGGTGCATTCCACACAAGGAAGTCAACAACGAAAGGTTCGGGGCTCTTTACTTATGGCTTGATATAACAATAATTGACTTTAGTAGTTTGGTTATGAATTTAAAAGCTAACAACCTTACGAAAAGAATGATGAGTAGTTAACCAATTGATTCCTAAAATACCATCAAAGGCAAATATTTTCAAAGAGATAATATCGACAGGTAACGTGAAAGTGTTTATTTGAAACAACAAGATTAATAAACAATGGAGGTAACGAAGGTTTCTCCCAACGAAGTTTCAACCAATAAGTTAAAGTCTAACTTCTCCTGAGTCAAATTTAAATGTTGAGCGCAAGCAAGCGAGATAAAAGAATGGGTAGAACCGGTATCTTATAAAGGTATAGACTTCGCAAGAATTTATAATTAACTAACTTGCCGTATAACTTCGTTCGAGTCACTTGCTTTTAAGAAGTCATGAAAACGCTTCTTCATGAAACCACCGACTTTGTTTTATCCAGTCCGCTTTGGTGCCACCGTCCCAAATGGACTTGACTTTGGTGCACGACAAAATCGAGCTAAATGACCTTCTCTTCTTGAAATTTCCACTTCTATTATCTTGGCCATGATTACCACCGAAGTGGTTACCATTCTTGGAATGATAATTTCTCCTACGATGGTCATCATTGTTCCGATGGTCGTTACCGCAGGTATGATTATTATCGTGTTGTTGGTCGTTACCTTTTGGTTGAGCTGACTCATTATCGCGCTCCAATAACCGAGCCCTATTCACAACATCTAAATACAAACAACGTCACAAAACAAGGGTTAATTAACATGCAACATATTATCACTATACTCTACGTGAACCAATCAAATACCAAATAAACTTAGGTAGGTCATACTAGCGAAGGAAATTCCCAAATCTCTCCCCTCCTAGTACTATTCTCACATCTTAGCCAGGATCATATCCTAAGCTCGATACCAACCGTGGCGCCCCCAAAATTAGGTATACGTCACCCATCTTGGGTCGCCACTTACATGGTACATAAATTCAAATACAACTTACTAATATAACGTCAGGTATACAATACGACATAAACTATGAGTTTGAATACAAATATTGTCTACTAGATATTATACAAACTCAAAAGGAGTCCTCATTACAACTATTATCACACTATTTCACGTAATAGTGAGGACTACTAATGTTATCCTCCGGACCATTACTTACGTTCCCCGACTTCGTCCCAAATATGTTCTCATTTCACGAAGAATACGGTGAAAGAAAGGGTGAGCTCAACTAGCCCAAAGAAGAAATATTATGACTAAGATAATGCAAAATAAATTATCATTAGCCTTCAACAAGTTATTAAACCGATAAAATACAATAGACAACCAGTTTAACCGCGGTGAATAAGCAATCCATTAAAAGAGTCAAGTAGAGAATAAAGTCTACTATCTTTTAGGTTTTAAAGGGTTTTCATTAATTTTTATCGGCGAGACTAAACTAATAATAAACCACCACATCTAATCATCCACGTATTACACGGGTCAAGGATTTTCATCAAATTATCAATGGTCATGACTATCTTAGAATCACCCCTGGTCATAATCATACCAAAAACTATCCATCATTTGCATTACGAGCCATCGAGGACTTTTATCACATCATTTATAACAAGCCATGATTATACCGAATGATCCTGGTCATAATCATACTAAGTTCATCTATACACGTAAGTCAAGATAACATAATATAACATGAGGATGATGACAATGACATAATAATTCAATAAAACAAGTTCAAGAATTATTTAATCCATGAATTATTAACGTCCAAATTGTCAACATGATCTTTGTTTACGTGAGAGAGTAAAATTCAAGAATGATCGGAAGAATATTTCCATGAAAGATCTTTGGATGAAACGCAAATATCAAGGATATTCTACTAATTTCATGGAGTATAGATGTCAAAGTTTTAACCAATCTGGGTATAATAAAGAATGGAATAACAAAAGAAATCACCATGCATGCGGTACTTGTGATGACGAGTTATTCAAATGAATAATAATAACGGAACCAGTCGGGTGAAATTCACAAAGCGGGATGTTCCAACAGAATAATAAAGATGGAACCCGGATCCGGTGTAAAACACACGAGATAGGATATTCCAATGTAATGATAAAGATTTTAAACCAGTCCGGTGTAAAACACACGACAGGATGTTCCAATGAATAATAATAAAAAGCGGAACCGGTCCTGTAAAACACACGCATGGATGTTCCAATGGAATAATAGAAGAATGTCACCAAGTATAGGGTAAACCACGTATACAGATTATGTATAGGGTATGCCGCGTATACAGGTTATTCCAACAGAATAATAAAGAATGGAATAACAGAAGAAGATCACCAAGTATAGGGGATTCCGCGTATACAGGTTATTCCAACAGAATAAATAAGGATGGAATAACATAAGGATTTCACCAAGTATAGGGTATCTCGTGCATATAAAGTTATGTATAGGTATACCACTTTTACTGAGTTATTCCAACGAATAATAATGAATGGAATAACAGAGGTTCTCTTCGTGAATACAAACGAATAATATCCCTTACGAATACAACAAATAATACCCTTCTGTAAAAGAACTGAATATAGAAGTAGTGAAGTAGCGAATACTCTTCTTCTTCTTTCTATAATTTTCTCTATAAACCTCTCTATAATTTCTCTCTCTGTAGTTTCAAAGAATTAAGTAAGAAAATAATGAAGGAATGAGCTTCATTTATAGGAAAATAGAATGCATAGTAATCAATCCATGAACGGTCCAGATTGATTTACTTTAATCTGACGATCCATATTTAAAGCAAAATCTTTTAAATAAAATATAATATATTCTATTTATATAAAAATATTTTACTATGCAAACACTATGCAATACTATGCAAAAACACTACGAAAACACTATGCAACACTATGCATAATAAAATATAATATATTCTATTTATAGAATAACTTTAATAAAGTATTCTATTTTATATAAAAAGATGTTTCATTTTATTACGTTAATAATACTGAATAAAACAAAACGTCATTATCGCTATAATAATTCATATTATTAATCGACAATAATGGAATCAAACCGAGTGACTTCTCACATAAGCATCAATAATCAATACTGGTATGCTACTTATGCAACCACACTTATTATCGTACTTTTACTACTGAGTAGTTCAACAATGATCAACGGTAAAACTTCCGCCGTTATTTTAATAAAATATTTTGGTCGCTTTTCTCGAATCCGACAATAATTACATTGTGGGGTCCACTAATGATTGAGTAGTTGTACGAATATTCCTGCTAAACCGAATATTCCCCGACCAATCGAATATAATATAACCACTTGCATACTTTTGCAAAATTTATAAATACTACCCACAACTATAATATTATCTCAAATTCACACCATAATATAAAAATTATTTTGACAAAATTTAAATCTTTATTGATAAAATCTGGGGTCTCATGGGAACGTCTCCACGAGTACATGGACCCTCGATAATCTAAAATCACAACCCCAACAATGGGATGTCGGTGGTGGGTGGATCGTGATCTGAGCCCGAATGGCGCTCAAGGAGGCAAGATCGGTATACAAATCTCCCATGTGGTGCTCCTAATAGCACGCTCTCCTAAATAGAGCTCCCAGCCTCCATCTGTAAAGAGAGGAACTCTTCTGGTGGAAATCACGTACTCGACTCCAGTCGGGTATCCATCCTCAAAACCGATGGTCAAGTGTTCCCCTAAATAGGGAATCCATGTGATGGTGTCACCGTCAAAGAACTCCAATTTGCATATGGCGATGAGTGAAACCCTCACCACTGAGGACCTCCGTGAAATGGAATGATGCCATCGTCGTCCTCGTGGATAGGTATATAAACCTAACACACTCATAGGACGCAAGCATGGGAGCCTCTCATAGGCCCAAAACTGCCAGCACAATGGCAAAACATCTGCGATCAGTAAACACTCTTAACCTAGAAATAGGAAATGACAAGAGAAATACTCACCAACAGAAATGGGTAGAAGCCTAGCCAAGCCTCGGTCAAACCCTTTGAGCGCATACGCATGCCCCGGAGGAAATAGGCAAAGGTGTAGGAACCCCAATCATACTCTCCAATACGGTCCACATGACGCGTGGCGCTGATCAAAGTGAATGACACCGTAGAAGAGTTATCTGCTATGAAGCAGCCTCTAATGATCATCAGGAACAATCGCCGCAGAATGCGATCCCTGATTCTGACATCATCAGGCATGGGCTCACTCAAAATCCCGCGCATAGCATCTACGCTCAAATGACCTAAACGGACAGTTCTACCCTTAAGCGCCTCCGCCAGAACTCCTAACAAGGATCTGACGGCAGTAGGGGTAATATTTGCCACGCAAGGCACTGGCTCCCCTCCAAACTCCATACCTGTGATAAATCGCCAATCCATCGGCGTCATCATCACCGCATCCAAATAGATAGAGTGGCCGAGTGCGATGAAACCATCGCTCAGACAATGCCCTGAGGTAACCCCAGGGACAACGACGGGGAAGGGTGGAGAAGAATGCCCTGAATCCCCAATCATGAACCACAGCTCTGTAATCAGGATTAAAAGCCTGATACATGGAATGTATGCTGAACCAGTTCCCTCGAGGCTGTGTAAAACCAGGAACCTGCATGAAATGCAGATCAACATCAAAAACCTTTGCTCCTTATCAATAGGAAAGAAGGAAGATCAATATCTAACGTCATACCTCGTTAGCATGCAAGTACATCGAGGGATGTATGCTCAAGTCACCCAGCAGCTTTGGGTTTGCCACCTGAATACTCGAGAGCTCCCTACGAGGAACATGTGCAGCAAGAGCGGGATCCTCAATCGGAATATCCTCATCCACGTCCTCAACGTATGGCACGTCTGTCCGGACTGGACGAATCACGGCCTCCACCAGTCGACGAGGCTGTCTGACAGAACGGGGTCGAGGTACTTCAGAAGCCCTCCTCCGTATACCAAAAGTGGTCCTATAGGAACTACTCGGCTGATCCAGATCCATGATATCTGGACAACAAGTCTCCAAATCACCTCAGAAAGGGTATGGTATTTCCTTACCTAGAGCTTTCTAGAATGCATTTTATGACTATATGCATGCATGCATTTACTTTAACATACAATAGAGTTAAAAGGCATGACTACCCAATGCCTATATTTTGAAAAATTTTGCCATAGTCCCCTCTAAAAATAACACTATCCCCATGCACATAGGCATGTCTAGGTGGCCATTCAGTAGCACACCTGCCCCAAAGTCATATACATAATATATGCATTAAAAATCAAAATCATCCATGCATAAGGTTAACCTCAATATCAGGAGTACTTTGCCTTTCTACCTTTTGCTCATTGGACCTCAAATAGGACAAAAAAATAGCAGAAAAAGGTACCAATTTGACTGTCTCAAAAGTCAAATTTTTTCACATCATTATGTTCAGCATGGTTTAATACTAACATTTACTATGTTGAATATTTTTTAGCAAGTCATTTGTGCATACATAATCACTACTATGTGTTTAGATGCATTTCATGCTATAACTCAAAATCCAAAGGATAAAAACTGGAAAAAATACATGCATACGTTACCAGGATAGTGTAGAACACTTGTACGGTGATAGAATTTGCAGAAAATAGCGCGAACTCAGCAGATCTGAAGGAGGCTCTCGGATTTTCCTTGGCAAAACAAGTTGAAAGTGACTTGTGTTACCAACCTGCTGGATTATATCATCCATGGTTGGCCACAAGCTCATCTGCGGCTGAAGCAGGTGCACCTGCGGCACCCCTATGTGGGTCCCACCCCTTCGGCTCGGTCCAGTTCGAGTTGTAAAGGAGTTCTTGCAGACTAGAAAGGTAAAATCGGGAATAGAAATGCCATGCGATTGAGCAAAGCAACATGCAATCCTGGTCTTCTCGGATAAAACTTTGAGTCTGTATATCGCTCATTGGTAGTCACCCGAACATGAGGTATACCCTGCCAATGATCTCATTTGTTACAAATTACATCCGACAATACCTTGTACAGGTCCGATGTCGCCAACTACAGGTCATTACCCAAAAGATCAACGTGATCCCCGACGGGGGTTACAACATACATCCCAAACGGGGGTTATAACGTGAATCCCCGGCAGGGGATTACAACGCGAATTCAAGCCGTTGACACTCATATCAACGAAGGTCAAGCAGCCATGACGTTATCTCAGCCGATAGTGATTAAACCTATCAGAGCCCTAGAGCTATTCGAGGATTTTATGCTCGATTACTCATATTCCCCAGCGGATCCCCGGCGGGGGTCACAACGCAATGATTTCGTTGATTCAAACGTCAGCGAAGGTCAAGCAACCTTGACAATCTACCCACAGAGTGTCAACCGTTGATTCACACGTCAGCGAAGGTCAGGAAACCTTGACAGTCTATCCCACAGGGTTTTTCAGCCGTTGATTCACATGTCGGTGAAGCACATATCAACGAAGGTCAGGCATCCCTGACAACATTTGTTGTTGGCAGTAAATCTGACAGAATCTTGACATATCCTGGCAATACCAATCAGGAAAGGTCAATGTTATCAAAGAGGATAGATGATGGAATATGTTATACACATCCTCAAACAGACCAGGCTTTATCCCCACAGATCTCTTACACATAAGAGGAACATCTTCAGGATCAAGTCGTTACCAAGGACATAGGAATTTGGTGATAACTCCAACATCAACATCCTAACAGATTTGGATTACACATCAAATATGGTCATCATTGCCAATCCCGGTTGAAGCAACGAGGAGCCAAAGAATCATCCCCAAAGATGTTGGGCTACTGACCCGTCTGAAATGCATCATGCATTTGCATCATGTTGCTACACATAGTACCATGTTTGTCTTGTGGCATTTCAAGTGTCTAGGATTCTTTATCCTACCCATGCATCGCCATGCATGAGTATGATAAAGAGGGGCATCTGTAGACACTCGAAATTTTCTGTACTGCTGTCACTAACATTGCAAAAGAACATATTCGTCTTTTAAGAGGGAACCCTGAAAGACAATCCATATCCATACCGGATACTACTGGAAGTTTAGCATCAACCCTGGAACACACACTGGGAGTAACAATTCCAACCTCGGAAAAAACCCCGAGGCATGCAGATCCAATACCGGAACACACACCGGAGAAGACCGATTAATCTCGGAGATAACTCCGAGGTATCTAGTCTCAGTCCCAATCATGGGAATAGCCACCAACCTTGGTGATAACCCCAAGGAATGCAGTTTCGGTGATAACCCCAGAAATATTTGTTTCAAATGCAACCAGCTTCAATCTCGACGCTCACAACGAGATATTCCGTACCAACCCGGAGATAACACCAGGAGGACAGGCACACCTCAAAGATGACACTAAGGACCTTAAACAATTGCAGCAGTCCAATCTCAGCGAAGCCCTGAGCAACGTCTGCTTTATCAGCCCAAACCGGCAATAACACCGGTGAGGGGCAACATCGTCATCTCGCCAACGCGATGCCACGCCACGTCGTCTCAACATTTCATACACATATCTACACAACGATGTCCCACAAGAATCAAGGATAACCAATCCCGAGTGATTATTGTGCGGGGTAACGGATAGAATTTGAAGCTTGAAGACCGGAGGGCATCGTCCCATCTTCAATGACTTCGTACAAACTCTAATCCTATGCCATTGTACAACTCTCGACAAAGGCGGTCCGAAATAGGTCCTGTATACCTCAATCGGATGCCCGGATTGCACTTCTGAAAGTTCGAGCGGACATTACAATGCCCGAGTGCACGTATTACGAGACGACCCGACCCGAGAAACTCGGGCCCACCCGGGTTGCCTCTGGTACACCTGCAACTCAGCCGCAGGTACACATGTGGCTCCACCCTCTATAAATAGAGGGCTTGGGGTGGCCATTTTGCAAGAGAAAACGGGGAGGAAGCCCTGTCCAATTTGCTCTGCACTCACCCCATACAGTGTACTTTCTCATTTTAAACACATGTGATCTCATATATAGCTACTTTTGTACCTACAAAAGCCAGTGTTTACCCACTTTAAAGATATAGAAGTCTTCTTTGGCAGTCAACTGTAAGCCTTCTCACACACTTTAAAGCCTTTTTCTTCATCTTTGCACACACCGCCCTTCACGTTGAGAGTGGTGTTGCGTGTGTTTTGCCCTTTACTTCTATCGTGGTTTCATTTCAATTTGTATATATATATATATATATATATATATATATATATGGACTAACATTATCGAGTTATGCCTCGATTGAGCCTGAACTTGATGCAGGCGTTTATTTGCTTTTATATATATATATATGAATCGTGTGTCCGAATTTTGTTCGATGAGCTTTGACTTGATGCAGGAGCGTTTATTGCTTTAATATATATATACATTTATATATATATATTAATCGTGTGTCGAACTTTGTTCGATGAGCCTGTACGACTGGAGCGTTCTTTGCTTTAATATATATATACTTATATATATGAACTGCTGTTATTTGACTCGCTCGATGAGCCTGGATTTTACATCCGGTGCGTTTATTCGCTTTTATATATATATACACTAATATATATGAATTGTTGTCGAACTCTGTTCGATGAGCCTGGATTTTACATCCGGAGCGTTTATTGCTTTTATATATATATATATATATATTTCATCCCACTTGGAGTTCACTTCGTGGTGGTTGATCGCTTTTACAGCTTTCTTTACGTTTCGTCCTGTCTGGAGTTCACTTCGTGGCAGTTGATTGCTTTGTACAGCTTTATTTACGTTTCGTCCCGCCTGGAGTTTCCTCCGTAGCAGTTGATAGCTTCTACAACTTTATTTACATTTTCTAATCCCCCATGGAGGTGCTTCATGGTTGGTGATCATGTCTGTATATATATATATTTACAGCTTTTATATATATACCTGCTTACTGCTTTCATACAAATTGCGGTATCATGTGCGCCTAGGAATCATGTGATCACAGATTCAGCCTATTGGATCTAGATTCGGTTCCCGTGATGGACATTTTCAGCTGTAGGTAGCTTGTAAATTATTTTGCGGTGTCTGAATTTCCTCAGATTGTTCTCATACCCACGAGGAAGTCGGCATTATTTTGTATATTATTTTCATACGGATGCCTCGCATCTGTAAAATAAAATCAATCAAGCCGAACACTTAATAAAACGGGAGTGTAAATAGGCTCAATTACTATTGAGCATCAGGGTTTGAAAAACTTTTTTTATAAAACATCACTGCCATATCTTGCTTAAAATTGAATTTTTACATAAATTCAAACCATGTGTATATAGGTGCGAACGAGGCCTCGCACTACTTCCAAATAACAGCACATTGACTCACGCACAAACATATTCAGATAATAGTTTCTTGAAAAGAGGCGGTCACCGTGGTAACACGGATGTCGGGGGGTGCCTAACACCTTCCCTCCGCATAACCAAGTCCCCGGACCCTAATGAATCTCGGTTTCACTGACCCGTTTAGCAGTGTCACATCACTGGGTCAATGTGTAAACCTTTTCTCGGTTGTGTTGGTACAACCATTTAAAAAACCAACTGGTGACTCTTAACATTCCATCGTCGACAATATACATGTCGAACCTTTTTCACTTGTTTTTTTAAACAAATCTCACCTAAAATGAGAACAAGTAACGGAAAGGGACATCTAAAAATCCCGACGTCGACAAAAGGGCTATTTATTATGAATTATTGAAGTTTCGAAAATAAATGTTTTTATTAAAAATATGGTGGGCCCCACTTTTGTTTGGTGAGAAATGAAATGTGCTGAAATTTATTTTCAAAAGTGGTGGGCTTGAATAGTAGCAGGTAAAGCCATCAGGTAGCAGGTTAGTCTGTTATGGCGTTCTAAGCATTTTTCTATAAATAGGGTGCTTAGTTAGAATTGAAAATCACACCAGAAACAAGTTTTCTCTCTTTCTCTCTCTATATTATTGAGCGTATTTTGTGAGTATTTAGATACTTTGTGAGTTGCTATTCCGTGCAAGTTTCCTTCAGCCTTATACTGATATTTCTATCAAAAGTATTGTTATTTTGAAGTAAGGGATGTTATTTTCTTCATAATGATGTTATTCTTTCAATATCATTATATCGAAATATTTGTATAGATTTTATTGTGAAATTTCTACCTTTTTGTGTCGGGGTTACTATTCACGTATACGGCACTATTCACGAATACGGCACTATTCACAGAAAAAATGAAATTTTTTTTTCTTTGTCCAAGTTGTCTATTATGGTTACTAACTTTGATTGTATCCATGTTTTGATCTTTATTCTTGAATTTTGCTCCGCAATTGATTATTATAAGGTATTTTTGAACTTAGATAAACTAAAGCACGAATCCCTAATATTTGATCTTTTATCTCACTAGATTCGTTTTCTTTAAGATATTTTTCATCATCCTCAGTCCTAAATGATGATATTACTGAATATCTTTGGCCTGTAGTGCAAAGATGAATGATTACCTAATGAATATCTTTGGCCCGTAGTGCAAAGATGAACAGGTGTTGAGATGAACATGACCAACTGGTGATACAAATGAATACTTTTGGCCTGTAGTGCAAAGATGAATATTTGATTCAAGATGTATATTAATTGATGTTACAGGGATAAAATATTGATGATGGACTTCTAAATCTTAGAAGATAGTAGAATTCATTCTCTACTTGACTCTTCTAATGGATTGTTGTTTCCGATGCAGTTGTTGATCTAAAACTTGTTGTATATTATATTTTATCAGATTTTTCCCTGTTGAAGACTAATGATAAACTGTTGTATATTATCTTAGTCATAATATTCTTTACTGGGCTAGTTGAGCTCACCCTTTTCCTTTTTGTTCCATTTTTCTTCTCAAGATGTGAGAACATAGCAGGAACTAGCCGGGGTTTAGAGTGTTGGTTCAGGATAGTTGTTTTAGTAGTCCTCGCTATTTTGTAAAATAGTGTATCAATAATTGTAATGAGGACTCCTTTTTAGTTTGTATACTGTCTATTAGACAATATTTGTATTCAAACTCACAGTATATGTGTTATATTTTGCACGATAATTGTATTACTGAGGTTGTATTTGTTTTTGTACCATGTATTTGGCGACTCAGAATGGGTGATGTATACCTATTTTGGGGGCATCACAGTTGGTATCAAAGCTTAGGGATATGATCCATGGCTGAGATGTGAGACAATAACTAAGAGGGGAGAGACGGGGAATTCCTTCGCTAGTATGACCTGACTAAGTTTATTTGGTATTTATTTGGTTGGTCAGAGTATAGGGATAATATGTGACATGTCAATTAACCCTTGTTTTGTGACAGTATTTGAGAATGGCAACTGGAAATATTAACAATGGAGTGAATCAGACCGTGGAGACGCCTTTAATCACCACACATAGGAACGTGAAACAGGAAGGCAATATTCCTCCTGTAAACAACACTACCGAACAAATGATGAATGATGGGATGTTTAGAAGCTTTTTGCAGTTCATGCAAAATCAGACGAGGGGGACTCGTATACAAAATACGGGTGAAAATGATAGCAATGCGCGGCTTGTCACAGCCAAGTAGTTCAAGGAGTTGGGACAACCATAATTTGCAGGAAAATCGGATCCAATCAAGGCGAAAACGTGGGTCAAGTAAATTACCAAGATATTCAATGTCTTGGGATGCACGGAGGAACAGAAGGTTCCATTCACCACCTTTATGTTCCGTGGTGACGCAGACTACTGGTGGGAGTCTGTGAAGCGTACCCAGCTAGCCGCACTGAACATGTCTTGGGAAACATTTCAGAAACAGTTTAATGACAAGTACTTTCCTAAAAGTATTCGTCATATGAATGAGGTAGAGTTTATCAGACTGGAATAAAATAACATGACGGTGTCCCAGTACGAGGCGAAGTTCATAGAGTTATCCAGGTTTGTACCTCATTTGGTAGAGAATGAGGAACGAATGACACGGATGTTTTTGAGAGATCTAAAACCCGAGATTCGGCAATATCTTATCTCTCATAAATTTTTATTATATTTAGATGTTGTAAATAGGGCTCAATTATTAGAGCGAGATAATGAGTATACTCAAAATCTGTAAACAGGGCTCAACTCCATGTAGAAGTCTACCAAAATCTGCATTTACAAACTTTCCAAAAATCCAAGAGTTCCCAATCTTCCCGCTCAAATTCGCTGGGGCGAATTTTCATTTTCTGCTGCGACGTCCTTTGGTAAAATGAGCATAACGTTTGATCCAAGAGGAGTTACGGGGCCTGCTACCTATCAAAACGAAGATATCGACGAGATCTACAACTTTCATTCTTTGAAAATCGATAAAATCTTTATGTATAAAGGTCGGAATCGGGCTCCAAGTGACTGCTGTGTAAATTGCAACATCCAAACTTTGATGTTCAACGTCCGTTTGGTAAAAAGATCATAACTTTTTCATATGATCTCTGATTGGGATGATTCAAGATGTTCCGAAAAGCTAAGGAAGAGCTTTACAATAAAATCAAAGTCCCAAGCTAAGACCATGCATCCAACTTAATGCTAAAAACCCTACAATTTAGAATTGAATGAAAAGAACTAGCCTGACATGCTCTTGAGTCTGCACTCCAATAGATGATAGTTAATAATTGAATGAATAAAACCCTGACTATCATCCTCTATTTATAGTGCTAGACAAAGATCTAAATCCAATAGGAATTAGAAATCCAAATCCTAAAAGGAATTACAAATTACACTAATTTCCATAAAGAAATAGAATTCAACTTGGAAATAAATCTTAGTCTAAAGGAAATCCTAAAGCTAATATAAATATCAATCCAATTCCATGTAGAAATTTGTCAAAATCTACATTTAGAAACTTTCCAAAAATCCAAGATTTCTCAATTTTCCCACTCAAATTCGCTGCGGAGAATTTCCATTTTCTATTGCGACGTCCTTTCGTAAAACGAGCATAATATTTGATCCAGGAGTAGTTACGGGGCCTGTCACCTATCAAAACGAAGATATCGATGAGATCTATAACTTTTATTCGTTCAGAGTTGACAAAATCTTTATGCGTCAAGGTCGGAATCGGGCTCCAAGTGACTGCTGTGTAAATTGCAACTTCTAAACTTTGAGGTTCAACGTCCATTTGGTAAAAAGATGATAACTTTTTCATATGAATTCCGATTGGGACAATTCAAGATGTTCCAAAAAGCTAAGGAAGAGCTTTATAATAAAATCAAAGTCCCAAGCTAAGACCATGCATCCAACTTAATGCTAAAAACCCTACAATTTTCCATTTTTCCTCATTTCAGCTCCAATTCCTCCTAAAATCATTAAACACCTTAATAAGCTTATATACACATAAAACATACAATAAAACTAAACATAAAGGAATCAAAATAAATGAATAATATTCACTCATCAAATTCCCCCACACTTATCCTTTACACGTCCTCGTGTAACCAAAAGTTTGATTTCCAAAAAAATTCTATTCAACCATCATGTCAAAAGATTTCAAGATACAAATCATGACTTTTATCACTAAACTCACAAAAATCTAATCAATGTCTCATCATTTAACTCACAATGAACAACCTTACCATTTCACCAACGAACTTCATCAAACCAACCTATAACCACAAAAGAAACTTTCCTACAGTCCACATACTTACTTAACTTGGTTATTATGGAACAAAAACTGTGTACACTAACTCACAACCAAGAACAAATTTTCCTTGCTTTTTAATTTTTTCATAGAACCTTTTCTTTAGCACATATGAATGTATTTTCATGTTTTTCTCGTATTTTTTGTTTCTTGACATCTACAATGTCTCCTTTTCGTAGGCTTTTCAGAGTTACCCATTAGTGAACTTTCCACCAACAACTCCCAAACCAGATGATCTTAGGGCGCTAGGTGTAGAGACACCCTTAAGGATTACTTATTCAAGTAACAAAGGCCACAAAAGTCGACTAGTCAAGTTGCTTTTATCCATCACACTTTTCAGCATGAATACTGATGCTTCCCGAGGCTTGGATACCCAGTTAATTCGCATAATGGACATTGAAGAAGATTTTCATTTTTCCTTTTTTTTTCTCTTTCTTTTTTTTCTCTTTTTTTTCATTCATCATTTTTTCACATGGTTCTGCAATAATATAAGCATGTTCAACAATTCTAAGTCATGAAATCAGTGCACATAGACAACTCCACAAATAAGTTAGCCAAATAAACATGCTTCTCATATTCAAGTACTCATGTATCATAAATTTAATTTAAATCAATTAATATGGATCACAGCTTAGTTGTCATCATTCATTAACTAACTAAGCATTAAATAGATTCTAAAATTCAGTATTAATTCTCAATTTTTGACTTTAACCTTTTAACATAAAGCCAAATAGAATCATGAAACCAATTTTTTTTTTAAAAATTCAAAAGCATCAATTTTTTAAATTCCCCATCAAAATCGGATCAATATTCCTAAATAAAATAAAAACCAAAATCTCTCCCCCCCCCCCCCAACACTCAAACCTTACATTGTCCCCAATGTAAGAAAATTATGCAAAGAAGGAAAAAAAACTACTAACTAACATGCAAAAACTAAAAAGTAAAGGGATAAAAAAAAATCAAATATGGAATCTTGGGTTGCCTCCCAAGCAGCTGCCCTTGTTTATTGTCATTGGCTTGACATCATCCTTCTTATTCTATGTAATTGGACTTGTGAACTTCAAGTGGAGTAGTAACAACTTCAATTCTTCATTAGGAGCATCTTTCAAATCCTGATTTTGCTCCATTCCAGCCCTCAAATCCTCCTTGTATATTTGCTCAAGAAATTCGTGCACTATAGAGTCAATAACATCAATAGAAAAAATAGAATTAACATTACCAAGATACATTTTAACTTTATATATGTCGAACTGGACATGTGCGTCGTCCAATTCCATGTGTAAGATTCCATGGTGTTTATCATTGTGTGTTGTTGCTGGTACAAAGAAAGTATCATCATCTATGTCCTCTTTATAGAAATATGCAAGAATTATTAATTCTTCCATCTCTACCTCTTGTTCATCCTTTTCAGACTTTGAATACCTGATTTCTTTAAATTTAGCAGTAGTCTCGAGCACATCCAAATGGTTTCCACTAGTGAACTCCTTATCATCTTTAAGTTCTTGTTCCCTATTCGCCATTTCTTCAAGGAATTTTTCATTAGACTCTATATACCACGTTGAATTTTTTCCAACTTTCCAATTCCTTGTTAGAACTTGGGGAAAAGGTAGTTTCGGTTCATAAACTGAAAGAGGTTGAAATATGTGCTTGAGTACATCACTTCTACCTATTTCACTATTGTCGGACTTGCTTTGTATTGACTTTTCTTGCTGTTGATCCTCTGCACCACATCTCAATGTTATGGCACTTACATTTTCAACAGTTTGAGAAAGTGACCTTCCTACTATGGTTGTAAGTTGACCAACTTGGTCCCTCAGATCATGAACAGAAGTTCTTGTCTCCTGCTGGAATTGCTGTGTCTGACACATGAACTGTTGTGTTTGGTTCATGAATGCCTTGAACATATCCTCTATAGATGTCCCAGAATTGATAGGTACTTCTTGATTTTCTGTGTGGTACTGAGGTTGAGCTTGTTGAATACCTTGCGTATTCCTTGCAGCCATTTGTCGAACTAAAATAGTTAAATCAGAAATCTGTTGCTCCGAGTCTCTTGTGCTTACCCCATTTACCCTTTGTGGTGTGTGATCCATCTTAGTTCCATACTGTTGTGAGTTAGCTGTCATGTTTGCAATTAAGTTCCTTACCGCTTCTGAATTCTTGTCTACCAGTGCTCCCTCCACTTGCTGCATCAATCATGCTTATTTCCATTGGTAGCAACCCCTCATAGAAGTACTGGATCAAGTAATGTTCATCAATTCCATGAGGTGGACAGCTGGAACACAACTTCTTGAACCTTTCCCAATACTCATAGAGATTCTCTCAATTGGACTGCCTGATTCCACATATCTCCTTTCTTATATCGGTAACTCTTAATGCAGGAAAATACCTCTCCAAGAATAACCTTTGCATATCAATCCATGATCGTATTGATCCTGAAGGTAGATATTATAACCAGTCTTTAGCCAAATCTGCTAATGAGAATGGAAAAAGTCTAAGCTTGATTTGTTCCTCTGCAACTCCTTGTGCTTTCATCGTGGAACACACCACATGGAACTCCTTTAGATGCTTATATGAATTTTCACCTGTATGACCACGAAAAGTAGGCAAAAGATGAATTATGTGAAGCCCCCAAAATAGGTATACAACACCCATTCTGAGTCGCTAAATACATGGTACAGAAACAACTACAACTTTATTAATACAATTGTCGTGCAAAATACAATAACACATAAACTGTGAGTTTAAATACAAATATTGTCATCTAGACAATATCCACACTCAAATAAGTCCTCATTACAATTATTGATACACTATTTTACAAAACAGTGAGGACTACTAAAAAAACTTCTAGAACCATCATTCCACACCCCGACTAGTACTCGCTACATTCTCGCCTCCTAAGAAGAAAAATGGAACAAAAAGGAAAAGGGTGAGCTCAACTAGCCCAGTAAAGAACATTATGACTAAGATAATATAGAATAAATTATTGTTAGTCCTCAACAGGGAAAAATCTAATAGAATACAATAGACAACCAGTTTTAAATCAATATTCGCAGCAGAAATAATAATTCATTAGAAGAGTTAAGTAAAGAATGAAATCTACTATCTTCTATATATGAATTTAAAAGTTCATCGTCAATATTTTATCCCTGTAACATCAATCAATATATATAGCTGGAATAAAATATTCATCTTTGTACTACAGGCTAAAGATATTCATCAGTTGGTCATGTTCATCTAAACACATGTTCATCTTTGTACTACGGGCCAAAGATATTCATCAGAAAATCATTCATCTTTGCACTACATGCCAAAGATATTCAGTTATATCATCATTTAGGACTGAGGATGATGAAAAATATTTTAAAGAAAATGAATCCAGTGAAACCAAAAAACAAATATTAAGGATTCGTACTTTAAACAATCCAAGTTCAAAAATACTTCATAAATAACCATAGTGGAGTAAAATTCAAGAATGAAGATCAAAACATGGATACAATCAAAGCTAGTATCCATAATAGATATCTTGGACAAAAAACAAAAATTTAATTTTTCTGTGAATAGTGCCATATTCGTGAATAGTGTCGTATACGTGAATAGTGCCGTATACGTGAATAATAACCCCAACACTGAAAGACAAGAATTTCACAAGAAAAATCTTACCAATATTCCAGCATAATGATATTGAAAGAAATAATATCATTTATAAAAAAAATAGCATCCCTTACCTCGAAAAGACAGTACTTTTGACTGGAATACTGGATATAGTGCTGAAGGAACTTGCACCATATAGCAACTCTCAAAGTACCAAAATACTCACAAAAATACGCTCGATATTTTAGAGAGAGAAAACTTTAGTTTCTGGTGTGATTTTTAATTCTAACCTAAGCACCCTATTTATAGGAAAATGCTAAGAACACCAAAGCAGAAAATTTAATAAAATATTAATATATTTATAAAATATTCACGCCCACCTTAGAAATCAGATTTCAGCTCATTTACCACACATGTGGGACCCACCAATAAAGAAAAAAACATTTTTCTTTTAAAAAATATTTAAAACTTCAAAAATCAATTATTCTGGAACTTCAATAATTCATAATAAATAGCCTTTTTATCAGAAAAATTTGAATCTTATGTCCATTCTATAGGAAATTCAATTCTCTACAACTTTGTAGTTTTAAGGTTTTCCAAATTCCAAACAGAATTTGACTGAATTCCACATACGGACGATTTTACAAGCTATAATCAAATTTCAGTCAAGAACTGGGGTCCACAAACATGAAAAACATGTTTTAAATATTTTTAGTAACAAAAATACTCTTCCTCCTCATTTACTCATATATCCCACTTTCATTGTAAAAATATCACCAGTATTATATTATTATAATATAATAATATATTTAATTGAATTATTTTATCAGAAAAGATAAAATATCAATTTTCAATAATTGTCACATTAAAAATTTTCTCCATCTATATCCACATAAAATGAATATTTTCCTTATCATATAAATCAATAATTAATTATTCACAAATAATATTACGTAATCACAATCTCGACAACCGTGTCGCTCCTGGAAGAGGGGCTTCCAATAAGGATTTCTCCCGACCCATGCCAAGAATTAGGTGACCAAACCTCTTCTTAGACAGAACTTTCTAGACATTGCCAATAATGCTATCTAATAATATTATTCAAATAATATGAATTATTGATTTGATAATGGAAAATATTGTTGTGACGCCCCCAAAATAGGTATACATCACATATTCTGAGTCACCAAATACATGGTACAGAATACAAATACAACCTTAAATATACAATATGAGCTATGAGTTTTAATACAAATATTATCTTCTAGACAGTATTCAAACTCAAAATAAGTCCTCAATACATTTATTATCACACTATTTCATAGAATAGTGAGGACTACTAATGCTATCATCTGGACCGTCACTCCGTTCCCCGACTAGTCCCTGCTACATTCTCATTTCCTAAAGACAACAATGAAAGCAAAAGGGTGAGCTCAACTAGCCCAGTAAAAATATTATGACTAAGATAATGCAAAATAAATTATCATTAGCTTTCAACAGTGTTAAACTGATACAATATAACAAACATCAAGTTTAACTGCAGTGGAACAAACAATCCATTAGAAGAGTCAGGTAGAGAATAAAATCTACTATCTTCTATGATTTAAAAGGTTTTTCAAGATTTTTATCATTTGACTCTCGACAATAAATAATCCACATCATCCCCGCACTATGGCCAGGATATTCATTAGTATCACGACCACAAATTATCCATGCACTACGGGCGAGGATATTCATGTATTCATCAATGGTCATGATCATGTCAACAATCGTCCATCAATGCACTACTACTACCACGATGAGGATTTTTACCATCATTTGTAACATTACTACCATGATTATACCAATAATCCCTGTTCATAATCATACCAAGTCCATCTATACACTACAGGCCACAGATGACTTTCAACATATTATAAATATGAGGATGATGACAATGATATAAGAATTCAATAAAAACAAGTTCAAGGATAAATTTTTAAAGATTTATAATTTAATTTATCCAACGCCCAAATTGTCAACATGATACTGTTTTATGGAGTAAAATTCAAGAATGCTCAGAAGAATATTTCCATGAAAAGATACTGGATGAAGCGCAAATATCAAGGATATTCCACTAATTTCATGGAGTATAGAAGCCAAAACTTTAACTAACTGAGTATAATAGAATATATAAAACCGCAAATGGATTTTTGCCCGTCATGCGGTAAGCCACGTAGACATATCATTTCAACAGAGTAATAAAGAATGGAACCAGGTTATGTGTAATCCGCATGCATGTGATGTTCCAATGAATAATAAAGAATGGAACCAAAGTCACGCGTAATCCGCATGCATTTTGGGATGTTCCAACAGAATAATAAAGAATGGAACCAGGTCATGCGTAATCCGCACAGACAGGATGTTCCAACAGAATAATAAATAATGAAATAACAACAGAATTTACCAGGCATGCGATAGACCGCACAGACAGGTTATTCCAGCAGAATAATAAAGAATAGAATAACAACCCTTACGAGTATTGAAAGAAAATAACTCTCTTCATGAATACGAAAGAATAATACCCCTTACCATAGTAGGAGTTTGGATACTGCAATAGTGTAGTAACAGAATACTATTCTTCTTTCTCTCTTATTCTCTCTATACTTTCTCTCTCTATAGCTTGAATGAATTGGTGAAAAATAATAAAGAAATGAGCTTCTATTTATAGGCTTGGCAGAGTAAAAATAAAATATTCTTTTCGCCATAATTTATGACATCACCGCTGACGTCATCGATCATAATACATCATTGCATACCTCATCGTCTGATGACATCATCGCTTACCTCATCGTCCGATGACATCATCGCTTGCATCATTGGAATTCAAATTCATTTTGTTCTCTTCCACCTCCTTTTACTTTTATACCATGAATTTACTATAATAATGCTACCATTCAAATTATAAAAAGCGTACTATTATATAATCACATCATACTACTATAATGTAATATTATAATAATATATTTGAATGAATTATTTTATCAGAAAAGATAAAATACCAACTTTCAACAAATGTCACATGCTAAAAATTCCTCAGTTTAAATCCACTTCGAATAAATATTTTCTTATCTATCATTTTTGTCCACATAAAATAAATATTTTCTTATCATATAAATCAATAATTAATTATTCACAAATAATATTATAGAATCACAATAATGATAACCGCATGGTTCTGTGAAAGAGGGGCTTTCCAATAAGAATTTCTCCTTACTGGCGTGCAATTAGGTGACCAAACTTCTTCTTGACAGAACTTTCTAGACATTGCCAATAATGCTATCTAATAATATTATTTAAATAATATGAATTATTGATCTGATAATGGGAAATACTATGTAGTGACAATTATTGAAACAACAATAATATAAAATATCAACGCAACAATTATTGAACCAATAAAATAAAATATTAAATAGTAATTACTGTAACAATTATTGAGTAGTGCCTTCTTACGTAAGAATCAATAAATCAAAAATATCATGCAATATCGTGTGCTTTCGCAACCACGCCAGATTCTTGTATTTTAACCACCGAATATTCCAACGATTGCTAGCAACGGTAAAACTTTCGTCGTTATTTTATAAAAAGATATTTTTGTCATTTTCTCAATCCGACAATAATTCCGTTGTGGGGTCCACCAATGATTATGCCGTCGTATGAATATTCCCTTTTAAAACGAATATTCCCCGACCAATTAAAAATTATATAACAACTTGCGTACTTTGCAGAATTTATAAATATTATCCACAACTATAATATTATAACAAATTCATTCCATAATAATCAAAAATGATATTTATAGAAAATTCATCTTTATTCATAAAAGTTGGGGTCTTACAATTGTGTAGTGACAATTATTGAAACAACAATAATATAAAATATCAACGTAGCAATTATTGAATCAATAAAATAAAATATTAAGCGAAGAATTACTTTGTAATAATTATTGAGTAGTGCCTTCTTTACGTAAGAATCAATAATTTGTTCAATACCGTGCTATCTTTAACAACGCCAGACATCTTGTGTTTTAACCACCGGGTATTCCAACAGTATTAACGGTAACAACTACACCGTTATTTATAAACAACTTATACTTGTCATTTTCTTCATCCAATCGCTTTCCATTATGGGGCCCACACAAGGCTACGCCGTCATACGAATATTCTCCGACAGTAAGAATATTCCACGACCAAACGAGTATTCCCCGACAATAATGAATATTTAATAACCACTTACTTATTTGAAATATTTGCGCACTTTACCCATAACTAACCACATTAATCAATTCAACCCTTACTATTTCAAAATAATAAATAGAGAAATTCAATTTCATTTATAATAAGTTGGGGTCTTACAACCTCCCCTCCTTATGAAATTTCGTCCTCGAAATTGATATACGTACCTGGTGTTTCTAAAAGGTGAGGATACCTCACTTTAATTTCCGTTTCCAATTCCCAGGTCATTTCCTCAATAGCATGGTTCCTCCACAAAACTTTGACTTGTGGTATGACCTTTGTGCATAAGACATGCTCCTTTCTATCCAAGATCTTGACAGGTACCTCCTCATACATTAAGTTTTCAGCTATCTCGTCTGGTTCTAACTCAATAACGTGGTTCGGGTCTTTCACGTATTAACAAATCACATATATGTGAAAAAAATTATGAACACGAGACATACTTGGAGGTAATGCGAGTCTATAGGCCACATTTCCTACTCGGTCAAGAATCTGAAATGGACCAATAAATCGTAGATTGAGCTTTCCTCTCTTTCCAAATCTTGTAACTCCCTTCCATGGAGCAACTCGCAACAATACATGATCCCCAATACTAAATTCTACGTCCTTTCGATGAAGATCCGCATAACTCTTTTGTCGATCTTGTGCCATTTGTATACGTTGTCGAATCATTTGGATCTTTTTCGTAGTCATACATTCCAACTCTGGTCCCAACAATGTTACTTCACTCACCTCATCCTAACATATTGGAGAGCGACACTTTTGTCCATATAATGCTTTGAATGGAGCCACACCTATACTTGCCTGATAACTGTTGTTGTAGGAGAATTCCACCAATGGTAAATACTTATCCCAACTTCTTTTGAAGTCTAAGACACAAAGTCTTAAAAGATCTTCAAGAGTTTGAATAGTCCTCTCTGATTGTCCATCCGTTTGAGGATGGTATGCCAAACTGAATCATAAATCCGTGCCCATAGCTTTTTGTAAGCTAACCCAAAATCGTGAAGTAAATCTTGGGTCACGATCGAAACTATGGATACTAGCATGTCATGCAATCTTAAAATCTCATTTACATACATACAAGCAAGACGTTCAAGGGAATAAGTCTCCCGTATCGGCAAGAAATGAGCAGACTTAGTTAATCTATCAACAATAACCCAAATAGCATCTATGCCTTGAGAAACCGTGGGAAGTCCCATAACGAAATCCATGGTAATGTGTTCCCACTTCCATTTTGGAATCTCAAGTGGTTGCAATGGACCCTTCGGCACTTGATGCTCCGCCTTTACACGTTGACAAGTTAAACACCTCGAGATAAACTTTGCGATCTCTCTCTTCATATTGTTCCACCAAAATGTATGACAAAGATCACGATAAATTTTGGTACTTCCAGGATGGATTGCAAACGGTGTATTGTGTGCCTCCATCATGATCTTGTATTTTAAATCAGAGTCATTAGGAACACAAAGTCTGGAGTGGACTCGAAGTATTCCTTCTTCATCTATTCTTGCTTCTGGAATAGCACCTTCTTGTACTTTTTTCTTCATATGCATCAGCTCCGGATCTGTGGCTTGAGCAACTTTAACTTTATCGATTAAAGTTGGTTCTATGCGTATACTTGACATCATCGCATGGGTCCCCAGAGTCTTGAATTCTATCTTCAACTTTTGTAAATCACACAAAATGGGCCTTTGTGTTGACAACATCACACTCGTTCCTGCATAAGATCTTCTACTTAATGCGTCAGTTACCACGTTCGCTTTTCCAGGATGGTATTGAATGGTATGGTCCTAGTCTTTCAACAACTCGAGTCAACGTCGTTGCCGCATAATGAGTTCTTTTTAGGTGAAGAAATATTTGAGACTTTTATGGTCTGAATATATCTCCACTTTCTCCCCATATAAATAGTGCCTTCAGATCTTTAGCGCAAAAACGACTGCTGTCAACTCTAGATCATGAGTAGGATAATTCCTCTCATAATCTTTAAGTTGTCGCGAGGCATATGCTATGACTTTCCCATGTTGCATGAGAACACATCCTAACCCTTTGCCTGAAGCATCACTGTAGATAACAAATCCATCCGTACCAGACGGTATTGTCAGTACAGGTGCCAAAATGAGTCTCCTCTTAAGCTCTTGGAAACTCTTCTCGCATTCCTAGCCCCATACGAATTTTGTATCATTCCGAGTCAGCTAAGTTAACGGATTAGTGATTCGAGAAAATCCTTCCACGAATCTCCGATAATAACCAGCTAAGCCCAGAAAGCTACGTACTTCGGTCACCGACTTCGGTTGCTCCCAACTTTGTATTGCTTCAATCTTCGTCGGGTCAACAGATACTCCATGTTTTGACAACACATGTCCAAGGAATGCTACTTCCTCAAGCCAGAACTCGCATTTCTTCAGCTTGGCATATAGCTTGTTTTCACGAAGCCTTTGGAGTACCAGCTTCAAATGGTGCTCATGATCTTCACGACTTTTGGAATATATGAGGATATCATCAATAAAGACAACAACGAACTGATCCAAATATTCCTTAAATACTCGGTTTATCATATCCATGAAAGCCGTAGGAGCATTAGTCAATTTGAAAGACATGACTAAGAATTCATAATGCCCGCATCGAAGTTCTCAAGGCGCCTTTGGAATATCCTCGCCTAATCTTCACCGATGATATCCGTAATCTAAGATCGATCTTTGAAAAAATTGTGCTCCTTGCAACTGGTCAAATAGGTCATCAATGCGAGGTAGCGGATACCTATTCTTGATGGTGACATGGTTTAATTCTCGATAATCAATACAAAGTCGCATACTCCCGTCTTTCTTCTTTACAAATAAAACAGGAGCATCCCAAGGAGATATACTAGGACGAATGAAACCGATGTCCAATAACTCCTATAGTTGGACCTTTAACTCCTGAAGTTCAATAGGAGCCATTCGATATGGGGTTTTAGAAATGGGCTTTGTACCAGGTTCAAGGTCAATAAAGAATTCAACTTCATGTTATTGGGGTAGACCGGGAAGTTCTTCAAGAAATACGTCAGGAAATTCACTAACAATAGAAATATTATTCAAATCTGACGTGTTTTTGTTCAAGTCCATGACATGGGCTAAGAAAGCTTGACATCCGTTTTTCAATAAATGAATAGCTTTATGGCTTGATATGACAGTGATTGACTTTAGAGGTTTGGTTGCTTGAATTCGCATAACAGATTGGTTAGGAATATGAAAACTAACAACCTTACGAAAATAATCAATTTTAGCACAATAAGTGGTTAACCAATCAATCCCTAAAATCACATCAAATGCAAGTATTTTCAACGAAATAAGATCGACAGGTAATGTGATGGTACCAACTTGAATCAAGCAAGATTTATAAACAGTAGATGTAATGAAAGTTTCTCCTAACGGAGTCTCAACAGATAAGTCAAAGTTCAATTTCTCAGAAGTCAAGTTTAAACGTTTAGCACAAGCAGGAGAGATAAAAGAATGGGTAGAACCGGTATCTATTAAGGTATAAACTTCGCAAGAGTTTATGATTATCTTACTCGTGATCAACTCGTTCGGGTTCCTCGCATTTTGACCAGTCACGACAAACGCTCTTCTAGGAACCGCTGACTTTGACTTGTCTAGGATAGCCTTTTGAGTCACCATCCCCGCTGGACTTGGTTTCACTATAGTACAATCTCGAGCGATATGTCCTTTCGTACCACAATTATAGCATACCTTGAACTGTTGTGGACAGTTTGGGCTGATATGTCCCTCTTTCCCGCATTTATAGCATACGACCGGTGGTCGTTCTCCTCCCTTAGAACCAGTTGCTTCTGGTGCTGACGTCATCACATTGTCATTATTGAATCTCCTCTTTTTAAAATCTCCCCCCGACTCGCTTCTTCTATTTTCATGGCGACGATTACCACCAGAGTGGTTACCGCTTTGGTCCGTATTTTTCTTTCCCCGCTTGTTATCGTTGCTCCGATGACTGCTGTCACCGGTATGACCCTGGTTGTGGTCCCTCAGTTAAACGTACTCGTTATCTCGCTCTAATAATTGAGCCATGTTCACAACATCTGAATATAGAGAAAATTTATGAGAAATGAGATACTAACGTATGTAAGGTTTCAAACCTCTCAGAAACATCCGCGTCATTTGTTCCTCATTCTCCACCAAATGAGGTGCAAACCTAGATAACTCCGCGAACTTCGCCTCGTACTGGGACACAGTCATATTTTTTTGTTCCAGTCTGATAAACTTTACCTCCTTCATATGACGAATACTTTCAGGAAAGTACTTGTTATTGAAAAGTTTCTGAAACGTTTCCCAAGACATGCTTTGAAAAGCGGCGGTGAGGTACGCTTCACGACTCCCACCAAGAGATCCGCCTCGCCACTTTTAACATAAAGGTGGCGAATGGAACCTTCTGTTCCTCCGTGCATCCGAAGACATCGAATATCTTGGTAATTTGTTTAACCCACATTTTTGCCTTGATCAGATCTGGCTTTCCCGCAAATTTTGGTGGTCCCAACTCTTTAAACTGCTTGGTTGTGACAAGTCGCGCATTATAATCATTTCCACCCATATTTTGTACACGAGTCTCCCTCGTCTGATTTTGCATGAACTGCAAAAAGCTTCTAAACATCCCGTCGTTCATCGTCTGCTCAGTGGTGTTGTTTACAGGAAGAACATTGCAGGCCTGTTGCACGTTCTCCTCATTGGTGAGTAAAGGTGTCTCCGCGGTCTCATTTTCTCCACTGTTAGCATTCTCAGTTGCCATATTCAAATACTGCCATAAAACAAGGGTTAATTTAAGAAATTAACATATCACATAATATCCCTATATTCTGACCAACCAACAAATAAGCCTTAGATATGACACACTAGCGAAAGATTACTCGTCTCTCCCCTCCTAATTCTATTCCCGATATCCGCCAGAGACCATATCCCTAAGCTCTGATACCAACTGTGACACCCCCAAAATAGGTATACAACACCCATTCTGAGTAGCCAAATACATGGTATAGAAACAACTACAACTTTATTAATACAATTGTCGTGCAAAATACGACAACACATAAACTGTGAGTTTAAATACAAATATTGTCATCTAGACAATATCCACACTCAAATAAGTCCTCATTACAATTATTGATACACTATTTTACAAAATAGTGAGGACTACTAAAAAAACTTCTAGAACCATCATTCCACACCCCGACTAGTACTCGCTACATTCTCGCCTCCTGAGAAGGAAAATGGAATAAAAAGGAAAATGGTGGGCTCAACTAGCCCAGTAAAGAACAGTATTACTAAGATAATATAGAATAAATTATCGTTAGTCCTCAACAGGGAAAAATCTAATAGAATACAATAGACAACCAGTTTTAAATCAATATTCGCAACGAAAATAATAATTCATTAGAAAAGTTAAGTAGAGAATGAAATCAACTATCTTCTATATATGGATTTAAAAGTTCATCGTCAATATTTTATCCCTGTAACATCAATCAATATATATAGCTGGAATCAAATATTAATCTTTGCACTATAGGCCAAAGATATTCATCAGTTGGTCATGTTCATCTAAACAGCTATTCATCTTTGCACTACGGGCCAAAGATATTCATCAGAAAATCATTCATCTTTGCACTACATGCCAAAGATATTCAGTTATATCATCATTTAGGACTAAGGATGATGAAAAATATTTTAAAGAAAACGAATCCAGTGAAACAAAAGAAAAAATATTAAGGATTCGTACTTTAAACAATCTAAGTTCAAAAATACTTCATAAATAACCATAGTGGAGTAAAATTCAAGAATAAAGATCAAAACATGGATACAATCAAAGCTAGCATCCATAATAGATATCTTGGACAAAAAATGAAAATTTAATTTTTCTGTGAATAGTGCCGTATTCGTGAATAGTGCCGTATACGTGAATAGTGTCGTATACGTGAATAGTAACCCCGACACTAAAAGACAAGAATTTTACAAGAAAAATCTTACCAATATTCCAGCATAATGATATTGAAAGAAATAATATCATTTATAAAAAAAATAACATCCCTTACCTCGAAAAGATAGTACTTCTGACTAGAATACTGCATATAGTGCTGAAGGAACTTCCACCGTATAACAACACTCAAAGTACCAAAATACTCACAAAAATACGCTCGATATTATAGAGAGAGAAAACTTTAGTTTCTGATGTGATTTTCAATTATAACCTAAGCACCCTATTTATAGGAAAATGCTTAGAACACCAAAGAAGAAAATTTAATAACTTAGAAATCAGATTTCAACTCATTTACCACACATGTGGGGCCCACCAATAATGAAAAACACTTTTTTCTTTTAAAAAATATTTAAAACTTCAAAAAATTAATTAGTCCGGAACTTCAATAATTCATAATAAATAGCCTTTTATCAGAAAAATTCAAATCTTATGTTCATTCCATAAGAAATTCAATTCTCTACAACTTTGTAGTTTTAAGTTTTTCCAAATTCCAAACAGAAATTGACCAAAATCTACATACGGACGATTTTACAGGCTATAATCAAATTTTAGTCAAGAACTGGGGTCCACAAACATGAAAAACATGTTTTAAATATTTTTAGTAATAAAAATACTCTTTCTCCTCATTTACTCATATATCCCACATTCATTGTAAAAATATCACCATTATTATATTATTATTATATAATAATATATTTAATTGAATTATTTTATTAAAAAAGATAAAATATAAATTTTCAACAATTGTCGCATTAAAAATTTTCTCCATCTATATCCACATAAAATGAATATTTTCCTTATCATATAAATCAATAATTAATTATTCACAAATAATATTACAGAATCACAATCTTGACAAAATGGTAGTTCTAGGAAGAGGGGCTTTCAATAAGGATTTCTCCTTCTTGGCGCCTTGATTAGGTGACCAAACCTCTCCTTAGATGTAACTTTTAGACATTGCCAATAATGCTATCTAATAATATTATTCAAATAATATGAACTATTGATTTGATAATGGAAAATATTGTGTAGTGACAATTATTGAAACAACGATAATATAAAACATCAACGTAGCAATTATTGAATCAATAAAATAAAATATTGAACAGTAATTACTGTAACAATTATTGAGTAGTGCTTTCTTACGTAAGAATCAATAATTGGTGCAATACCGTGTGCTACTGTGCAACAACGCGTATTACTATGTTTTAATCACCGAGTATTCTAACAGTATTAACGGTAACAACTACGCCGTTATTTATAAACAACTTATACTTGTCGTTTTCTTCATCCAATCGCTTTCTGTTATGGGACCCACACAAGGCTGCGCCGTCGTACTAATATTTCCCGACAGTAAGAATATTCCACGACCAAATAAATATTCCCCGATAATAATAAATATTTTATAACCACTTACTTATTTGAAATATTTGTGCATTGTACCCATAACTAACCACATTAATCAATTCAACCCTTACTATTTCAAAATAATAAATAGAGAAATTCAATTTCATTTATAATAAGTTGGGGTCTTACAAATTTGTCTAGAGTTAAGTTCAAAAGCAACATCTAAAGTAGGATACTCAATACAAAAAGATGGTTGAGTCAGATCAGGAGTAGCCAGTTCTTTCAAAGTTCTGTTATTGTGTGGCACCGCCATCTCTTCCACTTCAAGTTATGAAATAAGAGCTTCTTTTATATCTGCAGTTTTCTCTATCTCTTGATCAAAATTTAAGTCAACAAAGTTAGAGGATTGAGTCATAAAACAAAAAGAAAAAGGAAATAATAAAAATAAATGAAAACAAAGAATAAACAAAAACAAATAACACTCCCCGACAACGGCGCCAAAATTTGGGAGCTGTCGTTGATACTCCTAAATTAACCTCACTTTCACTTCATAATTTATAATAATTAGCACAGTAGGAAGTAAAGATCGATCCCACAGAGAGTAAAGTTGTTTTAGAATTATTCTACTATTTCAACAGAAAATAAAGATGGGGGTTTTTGAAAATTATTTTTAAACTAGGATAACAAGAATTATTGATGAAATTAACCAAATATGTAAAAACTTCAGTTCGGCAGTTCAATTTCACCAAGTACATCAATCAATTAATCAAGTTATTATTATTTTTCCTTCAATAAAACTATTAACCCTAGATAACAATAAGCTCTGTTATCCGAAATTCTCCTTAGATTATCACTGTATGAAACAAGCTCTCCACCAAATTCTAACTAGCATACAACATAGAATAAGCTCTCTAGATTTAATATGATAGAAGCATTAAGAAATAGAGAATTAGGCTAATCCAAGCAGCAAACACATAAGTTCAATTTGTTTAACTTGTTTTCTGATAATCTTAGCAATACACAAAAGCTTTTCCACAATTAGTATTACCAAGTTGCTACTTATGATAAAGACAGATATCAATTACACGTAATACCAATCTTAATCTAGCAGATGATAATGATTAAATTAATTCAATTATCCATATTAAATCAATTAGATCAATTAGCATGCAATCAATGAAAACAGATTATCAGAAGAAATTTCACACAAGAAGGAATAAATAATAATACTCAATTAATCAATTACTTGTAACAAGGATTCACCTACCTTTAGAACTAAATGAAAAGAACTAGTCTGACATGCTCTTAAGTCTGCACTCCAATAGATGATAGTTGATAATTGAATGAATAAAACCATGACTATCATCCTCTATTTATAGTGTTAGACAAAGTCCTAAATCCAATAGGAATTCGAAATTCAAATCCTAAAATGAATTACAAATTACACTAATTTCCATAAAGAAATAAAATTCAACTTGGAAATAAATCTTAGTCTAAAGGAAATCCTAAAGCTAATAGAAATATCAATCCAATTCCATGTAGAAGTCTGCCAAAATCTGCATTTAGATACTTTCCAAAAATCCAAGAGTTCCCAATTTTCCGCTCAAATTCGCTGGGGCGAATTTCCATTTTCTGTTGTGACGTCCTTTGGTAAAACGAGCATAACGTTTGATCTGGGAGGAATTACGGGGCCTGCTACCTATCAAAACGAAGATATCGACGAGATCTACAACTTTCATGCTTTGAAAATTGATAAAATCATTCTGCATCAAGGTCGGAATCGGGATCCAATTGACTGTTGTGTAAATTGCAACTTCCAAACTTTGAGGCTCAACGTCCGTTTGGTAAAAAGATCATAACTTTTTCATATGAACTCCGATTGGGACGATTCAAGATATTCCGAAAAGCTACGGAAGAGCTTTACAATAAAATTAAAGTCCCAAGCTAAGACAATGCATCCAACTTAATGCTAAAAACCCTGTAATTTTCCCTTTTTCCTCATTTCAGCTCCAATTCCTCCTGAAATCATTAAACACCCTAATAAGCTCATATACACATAAAACATGCAATAAAACTAAACATAAAGGAATCAAAATAAATGAATAATATGCACTCATCAGTCGTAATCTTTCAACAGCTTGAGCCAACGTCATTGCCGCATGTTGAGTTCTTTTTGGGTGAAGAAATATTTGATGCTTTTATGATCCGTAAAGATCTCCATTTTCTCCCCATACAAATAATGCCTCCAAACTTTAAGTGTGAAGACAACAGCTGCCAACTCTAGATCATGAATAGGATAATTCCTCTCATATTCTTTGAGTTACCGAGAGGCATAAGCTATGACTTTCCTATGTTACATGAGAACACATCCTAACCCTTTGCCCGATGCATCACTGTAGATGATAAATCCCTCCGAGCCAGATGGTTTTGTCAGAACAGGTGCTGAAATGAGTCTCCTCTTGAGTTCTTGAAAACTCTTCTCACATTCCACGCTCCAACCGAATTTTATATCTTTCGAGTCAACTGAGTTAATGGAGTAGCGATTCAAGAAAACCCTTCCGCGAATCTCCGATAATAACCAGCTAATCCGAGAAAGCTATGTACTTCGGTTACTGACTTAGATTGCTTCCAACTTTGTATTGCTTCAATCTTTGTCGAGTCAACTGATATTCCATACTTCAATACCACGTGCCCAAGGAATGTTACTTCCTCAAGCCAGAACTCGTATTTCTTCAACTTGGCATATTACTTGTTTTCACGAAGCTTTTGGAGTATCAGCCTCAAGTGTTGCTCACGATCTTCACGACTTTTGGAATATATGAGGATTCCATCAATAAAGACAACCAAAAAATGATCCATATATTCCTTGAATACTCGGTTCATCATATCCATGAAGGCCGCAAGAGCATTAGTCAATCCAAAAGACATGACTAAGAATTCATAATACCCGTTTCGAGTCCTGAAAGCAGTCTTTGGAATGTCATCAGTTTTAATCTTTAACTGATGATATTCGGAACGAAGATCGATCTTTGAGAAGAATTTAGCACCTTGCAACTGGTCAAACAAGTCATCAATGTGAGGTAGTGGGTACCTTTTTTATGGTGAATGGTTCATCTCCTGATAGTCAATGTAAAGTCGCATACTCCCATCTTTCTTCTTTACGAACAAAATAGGAGCACCCCAAGGAGATGTACTAGGACGAATGAAACAAATGTCTAACAGTTCCTGTAGTTGGGTTTTTAACTCCTGAAGTTCAATAGGAGCCATTCGATATGAGGTTTTAGAAATGGGTTTTGTACCAGGTTCAAGGTCAATACAAAATTCGATATCACGCTCTGGGGGTAAGCCAGGAAGTTCTTCAGGAAATACGTTAGGAAATTCATTAACAACAGAAATATTATTCAAATATGACGTATTTTTGTTTAAATCCATGACATGGGATAAGAAAGCTTGGCATCCGTTTTTCAATAAACGAATAGCTTTATGGCTTGATATGACAGTGATTGACTTTATTGGTTTGGTTGCTTGAATTCGCATAACAGGTTGGTTAGGAATATGAAAACTAATGACCTTACGAAAACAATCAATTTTAGCATGATGTGTAGTTAACCAATCAATCCCTAAAATCACATCAAATGCAAGTATTTTCAAAGAGATGAGATCAACAGGTAATGTGATGGTCCCAACTTGAATCAAGCAAGATTTATAAACTGTGGATGTAATGAAAGTTTCTCATAACGGAGTTTCAACAGATAAGTCAAAGTCTAATTTCTCAGGGGTCAAGTTCAAACGTTGAGCACAAGCAAGAGAAATAAAAGAATGGGTAGAACCGGTATCTAATAAGGTATAGACTTTGCAAGAGTTTATAATTAGCTTACCCGTGATAACTTCGTTCGGTTCCTCGCTTATTGGGAAGTTAAGAAAAGCGCTCTCACTTGAACCTCCGATTTTGACTTGTTTGGGACAGCCTTTAGTGTCATCATTATCACTAGAATTGAATTTCGCTATAGGGCATATTTCACCCTCAACTGCTTCGTCGTACTCCTGTTCCATGATCTGAATCATTAATCTTCGATCCATATCGTATTGGGGTTGACCGCAATGTACAGGGTAATTCAAAACTCGATGTTGGGTTCTCCCAATTGTTGTCCAAAAAGAGAAATATATATCATCTATTTTAGCCTTCTGGGATAAGACTTCTCTTTCCACAATATCAACGCGTCGTGCGGCTTTTACCCATGCATCCTTCATTCTCACTCGTTCAGTTGTTTCTTCTTTTAGTTAATCCTTGACATTTGAATTCTCAAATTCCAACTTTATTATCTTATACTCTGCCAAAGAGTACTTCTGTTCAAGCATCACATATCGGGTAACACAAGTTTGAATTGTTCCATCCTTTTACTCCACGACCGCCTGCCATTCTTCAGCCTGCTCTTCTAACTCATGAATACGATTTTGCAGTTCTACATTTTGATAATAAAGTTCTCCTAATAAATCCTCCTCAGGTCCCTCTACTTCCTCACTCTCAGCTGCTACCTCTGCGACTAGCTCGGGTGCAACTATTAATTCTTCACTCACCACGTGGATATCTCTAATTTCTTCTTCGCCTGATATCCTACAATCAAGTTTAATAACTTAATTAGTACTCCCCAATAAAATCTTTGTTATAACAAAATATTAAACTCCAATATTTATTCTTTAAATGAATCTCCTAGATTCATCAGTTAAAACTCTATATGAGTTCATCTCTTGATTTTCAGATGTCATTTTCAAATACTGCCGCAAAACAAGGGTTAATTAAAGAAATTAACATGCCACATAATATCCCTATATTCTGACTGACCAAACAAATAATCTTAGGTAGGACACACTAGCGAAGGATTTACTCGTCTCTCCCCTCCTAGTTCTAATCCCAGAAATTCACCATAGATCATATCCCTAAGCTCTGATACCAATTGTGACGCCCCCAAAATAGGTCCACACAACCCATTTTGAGTCGCCAAACACATGGTACATAAACCAAATACAAACTTCATTAATACAGCTGTCGTGCAAAATACGACAACACATATGCTGTGAGTTTTAATACAATATTGTCTTATAGATAATATCCAAACTCAAATAAAGTTCTCATTACAACTATTGATACACTATTTTACAAAATAGTGAAGACTGCTATAATAATTGTCTTGAACCATCACTCCACACCCTGACTAGTCCCGGCTATATTCTCGCCTCCTGGGAAGAAAAATAGAACAAAAGGGAAAAGGATGAGCTCAACTAGCCTAGTAAAGAATATTATGAATAAGATAATGCAAAATAAATTATCCTTAGTCCTCAACAGGGGAAAATCTGATAGAATACAATAGACAACAAGTATTAGATCAACAACTGCAGCGAAAACAACAATCCATTAGAAGAGTCAAGTAGAGTATAATATCTACTATATTCCATGATTTAAAAGTCCACCATCAATATTTTATCTCTGTAACATCAATCAATAATTATTTCCAATCAACGAATTATCTACGCACTACGGACCAAAGATAATCATTTGTATCACCAGTGATCATGATCATGCCAAACACCTGTCCATCTTTGCAATACGGGCCAAAGATATCAATTAACAGTTTATCTTTACACTACGGGCCAAAGATATTCATCAATCAACAGTTCATCTTTGCACTACGGACCAAAGATAACTTTCAACATAATTTAAGTCTGAGAATTATGATAATGATAATAAGAGTGAATCAAGTGAGACCATAACATGGATTCAATTTTAAGAATAAGGGTCACAACAGATAACTTGAAAAAAGAAAAAAAATAAATTTGTGAAAAGTACCCGTGAATAGTACCGTGTGTATGAACAGTGCCCATGAACAATACCCAGACATGAAAAGTTCCATATTTAATAAGAAAGTTCAGACCAATATTTCAGTGAAATGATATTAGATGAAGCGAAATTTCTAATCATTTAAAGAATTATAGAAACAATACTTACCATAGTAAGTTTAAATTTAAGAATACGGGATGAAATAATATCGCTTACGTAATATGGAGTATGAAAGAAAATGATATCTCTTACGAATATGAAAGGAAATAATATCATTTACGAGTATTTAAGAAAATAACATACTTTACGGAAAAAAATAATATAATTTACCTTAGTAGAAACTGGATTTGACTGGAATATCGAATATTATTCTGAGAAAATTTTGCACAAAAAGCTACAATCAAAGCATCATTATACTCACAAGAAATACGCTCAATATTATACAGAGAGAATTTTCTGATTTGGTATGAGTTTCGTTGTTTAACTAAGTAGCCTATTTATAGGAAAGTGGTAGCACACCACTTCTGACAATTTTGCATACGAATGATTATTTGCAGCACACCTAATTTGAAACCACACTTTCCAAGCCAACTTTCTTTCTTCCAACATTTATCACATGTTTTTGAAAATAAAAGAATTCAAATTCAATTTGAAAACTAATTCAAAATCAATTTGATCATCTTCACTCCATTTAATTCACATGCCAAAATATAATAATATTACCATTTAAACTACTACTCCCTCCGTCCCAGGATAAAAGTCCTTATTACTATTTTGGGTAGTCCCATGTTAAATGTCCACTTTCCATTAATAACCAAACTTTTACACATTTTTTCCTATTATGCCCGTAGCATTAAATATCTCATACTTTTCTTATTCTAATTCTCTCTCCATATTTAATGACATTATTATGGATAATTTTGTCATTTTATTTCTCTTCTTAATATGCGTGAAAAGTCCACTATGACTTTTATCCTAGGACGGAGGGAGTATTATATTATCACATAATATTATGATAAAGTAATATTACAATAATATATTTAAATAAATATATTATCGGAGAAGATAATTATGGTTTCATAGAAACTATAACATACTTTCGAAAAATGTCCCATTCTAAAATTCCTTCATTTATAGCAAAATTTAAAGAAATCTTTACTTACTATATTCATCAATTATTTACAATTCTTCAATAATTGTTTCTAATTAATATTATAGATTCACAATAGTGATAACCAGATCGTTCCCAAGAAAGAGGAGGCTTTTCGATAAGGATGTCTCCTTACTGGCGCGCAATTATATGACCTAACCCCTTTCCTCGACAGAACTTTCTAGACATTATCAATAATGTTATATCATTTCAATAATATGAGTTACTGTGTCATGACAATTATTGAATCAATAATGCAAAATACAATTCAATTATCACTGTAGCAATTATTGCATCAATAATATGAAAGACTGTGCAATTTTTACTGTATCAATTATTAAGTGACTTTTACGTAAGAATCAATAATCAGGGATATTGTGCAATACCGTGTGTCACTGTGCAACCACGCGTATTACTGTACTTTTATCATTGGGTATTTCAACAATTTTAACTGTAAAAGGTTTGCCGTTATTTTTACTAAAAGTTTATTTTTGTCGCTTTCTATATCCAACAGTTATTCCTTTATGTGGTCCACCAATGATTGCACCGTCGTACAGATATTCTCGACAAAAAGAATATCCCCTGACCAAAATGAATATTCTCTGAGAAAATGAATATTTTATGACCACTTGCTTACTTTGCAAAATTTACACAATTCACCCATAACTAAAGCATTATATTAACTCAACCCCTTATTATTCAAAAATAATATTTATAGAAATTAAATCTGTATTCATAAAAAATTGGGGTTTTACATTATAAATCTTTAAAATTTATCTTTGCTCTCACTTAATTGAATTCTTATATCATTGTCATCATCCTCATGCTTATATTATGATGAAAGTCATCTTTGGCCCGTAGTGCATAGATGGATTATTGATTGGTATGATTACGACCAGGAATTATGTATCGGTATAATCATGACCTGTAATGTTACAAATGATGTGATAGAAGTCCTCATTGGCCCATAGTGCATTGATGGACAGTTGTTGGCATGATCATGACCATTGGTGATACTAACGAATATCATTGGCCTGTAGTGCATGGATAATTCGTGGATGTGATACTAACGAATATCCTTGGCCCGTAGTGCATGGATAATTCGATGATGTATAATATTTATTGAGTTGTGTTACAGCGATAAAATATTGATGATAAACCTTAAAATCATAGAAGATAGTAGATATCATGCTCTACTTGACTCTTCTAATGGATTGCTTGTTCCGCTACAATTAAACTTGTTGTTTATTGTATTCTAGCAATTTTACACTATTGAAGGCTAACGATAATTTATTCTGCATTATCTTAGTCATAATATTCTTTACTGGGCTAGTTGAGCTCAACCTTTGCTTTCATTGTTCTCTACAGGAAATGAGAACGTAGCCAGGACTAGTCGAGGAATGGAGTGACAGTCCGAGATGGTGGTTGTAGTAGTTTTCACTATTCTATTAAATAGTGTGATAATAATTGTAATAAGGACTCCATTTGAGTTTGGATATTATCTACGAGACAATATACGTGTTAAAACTCATAGCTACATTTTTTCGTATTGTCTAAATAAAGTTTGTATTTAAATTATGTACCATGTATTTGGCGACTCAAAATGGGTTGTGTATACCTATTTTGGGGGCGTCACAGGTCGACCTATATTAAAACTATAACCATTTGGGTTCAAACCATATTAAAAATGGATAATATGGTTTTAGTTCTTATTTGGACCCATAACCATTTTATGTAAACCAAAACCAAATCAAACCCATATTTTGCCAGGTCTATGGAAAACCAATTATTAATGTCGAGATTCGTCCACGCGCCCAATCATCAATGTGCATCAAATCCTGCACAAAAACGAAGTTACACCAAAAGTTTAACGGCTTGGGCCGCCGGGGGATAGCTCCGGTGTTAGAATAAGTACAGGTTGAACAAGGTTTAACAATGGAGGCTTAATGCTCTAGTGCTAGAAAATAATAATGAATTGTGTGTACCTTGGAATTAATGTATAATCTTGTATTTATAGTGATCACACCTCCCCCGTGTAGAATTAGGATTCTTCATTAGGTAACATACCTTAATGGGATTAAACAGAATCTCTGTAAGAAAAGGAAGTCGAATCATATCATGACACTTTCCTTAGGAGTCATAAATTGAATATGATTAGGAATCTTTGATTCCTTAAAATACTCAACTATCAAAAAGGTTCCTACGTAGGTTAAAACAACTCCACGTGGACTTTGGCCCACCATATTATTCGGGCCCAAATAATCACGCCCCAACACCAATTAAAGACATTTAATTTTTACTTTCTCCGGCCCTTAACATATGTCATTTTAGAGGTGTGCACAAGTATTAAGAAATTGACTGTATAACATTAAATATAATGGCAATTGCATATATTGTCCTTGTATTGGAAAAAGAATGTGTTATTTATTAGACAGAAAATAGTGAGAGAACCAAAGTTATATTTAATTAATACTTAGGGTAATATTGGAAACTAAGCAATTAATGCTTAATTGAAATTCTCAAATGACAAATATTAAGAGACAAAAATACTTCTCTAAAATGACATTTAAAAATAGACGGATGGAGTATATAACTAGAGAAAGTAGAACGTAAAACTATTTGGCTTTGGGTACAACATACCATAGAAGAAGAAAAAAGAAAACTCAAAAAGTATAACTAAACCTTTATTTTTCAATTATGAGATAATACATGTATCATATATAAAAAATTTAGGTTTTAAAGTCATGATCATAAAATAGTGTTATGTATGTATTTTCAATACAAATAAAAGAAATTATTATGTCATTTTTAAAATAGTATATATATACTTATATTTCAATATAGGTGTTTACTTGATTTTATCTATTATATCATTGTATTCTTTCATACTACTAACTATTTAACTCAGTATATATATATATGGAAACAACTAAATGATAAATTTTTAAATACTTATTTGGATGTGTGATGGGTGCCAATAGGTAATTTAAAAGTTACGTGTATCGATCTATATATAAATGTTTATATTATATGTTCGGGGTCATTGAAGTCATGCATGTTATTGTTTGTAATTTTGCGTCTATGTATTGGTATTTTGCATGCAATGATTATGTAAATATATTAATTTATAAGTACAACAAAATGAATTCTAAACTAATAACAGAAAATGCTTGTTTTAATTTTAAAGTTATGGTTTAAGCACTTAAGTTATTATAATTTCAAGAATATTAACTAAATACAAATTAAATTAAATTAAATTAAATTAATATTAAGTATTAGTGTGTAAGATATAAATTAAAATACGTTTGAGTTATGATATTTTATCATAATAATTTTTATTTGTTCTAATTTTATATTTAAGATTTGTTCGCTATTAATTTTGTGTTTCGCAATACCGAGTTAAGTAGCTCTCTGAACTATTTAGTATTTTGAAATTATGTATTGCAAGTGACTTTCCGAACTATTTACTGCTTTTAAATTATCATTTACTTTTATATATACTTTAGTAATTATTCGAATGCCTAAATGTATTGTTTCAAAATTTGTTATATTTATTAAAAGATTCATTTAAATGAAAATATTTATGACGCCCCCAAAGTAGGTCCATACAATCCATTCTGAGTGGCCAAATACATGATACAGAATTCAAATATAAACTTAATTTACACAATTATTAATTATCGTGCAGAATACGACAAAACACGAATATTGTCTCGTAGATAAGGATGTAAACGAGCCAACACAGTTTGGGTCAACTCGAAAAAATACGAGCGAGACTCAGATTCGTTAATAATATGATCCAAATCTGAACATAAAAAATAGTTCGAATAAATATATGAGTAGAATCTGAGTAAGGTTATATTCGACTCATTTAAGATTAAAACTACTCGAATTTTTGATTGTGATTCGATATATACTCGGTTAATACATATTCGATTAGATGTTCGATACATTCTCTTATAATATATACAAATTTACATCAAATTAGGAAAATTAGTTATTATTTTGTTTTGCTTTTAATTTTAATTGTGATTTTATAATTGTAAAGTGTAATAATAAATATATTTTCCCATTTTTAAGTAAAATAACAAATTCAATCTATAATTATATTTATTATAAAACTAATTATTATGTGGAGACTCGAATTCGAGCTTGAATTTGAAGCTCGCGAGTAGTTTGATTAAATATTCGAGTCGAGTCGGATCGAATTTGAGTAATAAATATTCGAGTCGAATCTAAGTAGGATTTTTCAAATATAATTCGAATTCGAGCCGAATTCGAGTACGAATTTATCATTTCGAGTCGAATTCGAGTAGCTCTTTGTTCACTCCGGTTCGACTCATTTACACCCTTACTCGTAGACAATATCTGTAACACCCCCTTTCCAAAATAGAAACAGAGGTTACTCAAAACATCACAAAACTGATGAGTTTAATAGCAAGGCTCAAAGCCCCAAAATAATAGTGTCTTAATATCTGATAAATACCACAAGTCAACCATAATAAATGTCAAACCGTCTCAAATCATAATCTAAAATAATTATTACAATTCTGAACAAACTAATGTATCACAACCTAAACATAATATATCTAAATCATTTGGATAAAAGGGAGCTCTCGTCACACTTGCCCTTGATTCCCCTGATTACCTGCCGGAAGAAAAACACAGCATGAGCCAAATGCCCAGTACGGATATAGAATACAAAAATAAAGAACTGAGATAACTAACTCAATTTAATGAACTGAACTGTAACGAACAAAACTAATACAACAAAATGATAGGCTGAAGCAAATGGTTGGGGTTATTTCATACTCAGCTCAAAATAAAATAGAAATATACCTTGCCACACAGGCAAGTCAAATAATGCAACACAGGCAATCAAAATAATGCCACACAGGCATAACATACATCGGACCGGCCGGATCCAGATGCATGCAAATCGGAAGGTGTGTTTTGCACAAACATTACCAATCCGCAGAACATAACAGAACAGAAAACTAGGGTCGACCCATACGCCTCCCACAACAAAACACCAAATGGCCAACTCCCACCGGAGCACAAAACGGAGACGTCGTGGACTGATCATACCGCCACGGAAGGTGTCATGCCTCGGTGCCAAGAGGACATGCCTATGGTACCCCCACAAGTGGTTATAGCTCAGGTATACCCTACGGTATTCTAACAAAAATATAATGTCACAACACATGCGGTTCTAACGTGTACATATTAAATCGAATGAATCATCAACACAAGTCTCTAAATTAATAACATGTACATCACTATAAATATCAAAATAAAATTTTAGACATGATGCACTAGTCTAAAGAGTACAAATATGAGTTCTAATACAACGCCAAAACAAATTTATCACAATAAATTGACAAGGAACAATTATGAGAGGCAATACTAAATTTTGAAATGAATAACGAAACGAACAAATCAAAAATAAAAGAGTCTCCCTGAAAAAAGTACGGAATCCGTACCTGAATTCAATAATGCAATACCCAACTTTATATCCCAAATAAACTCCTTAATTTCCCTCCGTCCGATCTAATTAAAAGAATAAATTAATTAATTATAAGTTAATACAGTTATAACCTTACATTTAATAGTCATTACCTTATATAATACTGTTAAAGTGTTAATCAAGCTTTTTATATATTATGGTTGCTACTGTTATGCTTTAATTATTAATTATGTTGCCTTATTATATATATATATATATATATATATATATATATATATATATATATATATATTACCATGTCCATGAGGCACTTCATCTACCCATCCAAGTCTAATCAGATTAATCAAATTTTATGGCTAATATGACATGTTAGTACCTAACTTTTATTATTATTATTATTATTATTATTATTATTATTATTAACTTTCAATTCTCGTACCTTGTCAATCACCTCATATATATATATATATATATATATATATATATATATATATATATATATATATATACCAATCATTACCTAGCATCCATATATTAACCAAGTAAAATTCACCTACTGAAATAATTTGCTCACTTTTTTGGATACCCACAAAGTGATGATTAGATTAAGAAAGAGAAACACATATATGCATATATAACTTACTTCAATAAACAAAGAAACTGCTTCTATATGCCCACGATATAGCCTGCTTTATATGTTTAGCCGCGACTGCGCTTCTTTTCTTTTATCAGACGACAAATGGCTTGAGTATACAATAGGGTTTGTGTTTTAGTTATTTATTATCAATATTTTATTAATTAATATAATATATTTATTAACTCTTCGAAATTTTAATAGGATTTTAAAATTACACAATTATAAATTAGACTCATTTAGTTTAAAGCCCAATTTTACCAATTTAATTTATCCATCATTTATTAATATTTATTAGCCCACATAAATTAAATAACTAGTTTGACCCAATAGATGACAAAGTCCAATTAATATATTTTAAAACAAAATAATTTTTATTATTTTATTTATTTATTTATTTTTTTTCGGGTATTACAATATCCAAACTCAAATGGAGTCATCGTTACAATTATTATCACACTATTTTATAGAATAGTGAGGACTACTATAGCCACCATATTGGACTATCACTCCATTCTCCGACTAGTCCCAGCTATATTCTCATTTCTTGAAAAGAACAATGAAAGAAAAGGGTGAGCTCAACTAGCCCAGTAAATAATATTATGACTAAGATAATGTAGAATAAATTATCATTAGTCTGCAACAGCATAAAAACTGATAGAATACAATAGACAACAAATTTAACTGTAACGGAACAAGTAATCCATTAGAAGCGTCAAGTAGAGTATGATGTATACTATCTTCTATGATTTAAAAGTTCATCATCAATATTTTATCTCTGCAACATAATTCAATAAATAATCCACATCACCGAATTATCCATGCACTACGGGCCAAGAAAATTCGTTATTATCACCATTGGTCATGATCATGCCAAACAACTGTCCATCAATGCACTACGGGTCAATGAGGACTTTCACCACATCATTTGTCTATAACATTACATGTCATGATTATACCAATATACAATTCCTGGTCATAATCATACCAATCAATAGTCCATCTATGCACTACGGGCCAAAGATGAGCTTCACCACAATATAAGCATGAGAATGATGACAATGATATAAGAAATCAATCAAGTGAGATCAAGGATAAATATTAAAGATTTATAATTAAATTTATCCAGAGTTTAAGAATGTCCAAATTGTCAGCATGATAATTAGTTGTTGAGTAAAATTCAAGAATGATATTCATGTATCAAAAATAATTTGGACAGAAAAGAAACTAATTTTATCGTGAATTCTAGGACCCCGAATTTTACGAAATGAAAGTATTCAATTTTTTGATAATTGTTATTCTATTTAGTAAATGGTTAAATTGATAAAAATTTAAAGCTAAAGGTGATATTTGAAAATTTTGCAAAGTAAGCAAGTTGATATTAAATATTAGTTTGGTCGAAAAATATTCTTTTTGTCAGGGAATATCCGTACGATGACACCATCATTGGTGGACCCCACAATGTAATAACTGCTTTGGAGTTGAAAAAACGACGTAATTATCTTTTATAAAAATAACTACGAAAGTTTTACCGTTAAACCGTTGAAATACCCTAAGTGGTAAAAAGCAAAGATACGCTGCGTGGTTGAATAGTAGCACACGATATTGATTATTAATGCTTACGTGAGAAGTCACTCAGTTATACTCAATTATTGCTACAATATGCATAATATCTCTCATATTATTGATTCAATTATTATCACATTATCATCTTCATAATATTTATTATTATTAAATCAATAATTGAGATGACAAAGTTATTCATATTATTATTTGCAATATTGATGATGTCTACAAAGTTCTGTCGATGACAGGTTTGATCATCTAATTGCGCGCCAATAGGGAGAAATCTTTATCAGAAATCCCCCTCTTTCCTGGGAATGATATGGTTCTTAAATATTATGAGTTATAATATTAATGATGAATAAGTTCGTGTTAATTAAAGATGAAATTGATATTTCCATTGTGTTAGGATTATTAGTGTTGGTGAAAATCGACATTTATTTCGATAAGGTTATATTGAACAATCGGGTAATTAATCGGATAAATGAGAAATTAATTGTTATTAATTCACATGCTTATAACTATTTGTTCACATATATGTACTATTGATTCACATGCATGTACTATTAGGGGAGGTGGTGCAAGATTGATAATACTTGCATGACTAAATTAAAAGTGGAGGTATAGATGAAGGTACTATACTGTAACTATTTTTTTCACATGAATAGAACTATTGATTCACATGACTGAACTATTGATTCACATGATGTACTATTAGGGGAGGTGGTGCAAGTTTGATAAAACTTGTAGGACTAAATTAAAAATGGAGGAAAAGATGAAGGTATTATACTGTAATATTTTGAGCCCTAAAACGTGCAATTATCGAAACTATATTTTCCTATAAATAGAAGCTCATTCTTCTTTCATTCTCACCAATTCACTAAGACTCACAAGAGCAATTATAGAAAGAGAAGCTATAGAGAGAGAAGCTATAGAAAGAAAGAAGAAGAGAAGTCTACTACTTCACTATTCTAGTATCCAGTCTTCTTCTGGGGTAAGGGGTACTATTTATTTCATATTCAGAAGAGATATTATTTTTCATTTTTGTAAGGAATATTATCTTCGTTCAATATTCGTAAGGGATATTATTTGTTGTATTTGTAAGGGGTATTATTTCTTTCGTATTCATAAAGAGAGTTATTTTCTTTCAATACTCGTAAGGGTTGTTATTCTATTCTTTATTATTATGTTGGAATAACCTGTCTACGCGGACTATCGCATGCATGGTGAAATCCTTTTGTTATTCCATTCTTTATTATTCTGTTGGAATAACCTGTCTATGTGGACTACCGGATGCATGGTGAAATTCTTCTGTTATTCCATTATTTATTATTCTATTGGAATAACCTATCTACGCGGACTATCGCATGCATGGTGAATGACCCTTCGTATTCATTCTTTATTAAATTATGGAAAAGATCTGTCTACGTGGATTATCGTATGGCGGGTGAAAATCCATTTGAAGTTTCGTATATTCTTTTATACTCGTATGAGATATCATTTCTTTTGTACTCGTCATGAAATATCATTTTCTTTTGTATTTTCTTTTTACGAGGTACTATTCCCGAAGTACTATTTATGGGTATTATTCACGTATACGGCACTATTAATGTATACGGTATTATTTATGAATACAAAGTACTATTCATGAGTTACTATTCACACATTATTATTCACGGGGTACTATTCACGACAAAATTGGTTTCTTTTTCTAACCAAATTATCGTTGATTTATGAATCTTACTCTTGAAATTAAATCCATGTTTTGACTATATTATTTTTGTTATCATATATAACATTTTTATAACCATGGTGTTAAAATTTCTCTTTCACTTGAGTGTAAAGATGGGTAGATTATTGGTATGATCGTGACTATGGGTTCTCTTTGGCCAGTAGTGTAAAGATGAATTATTGACTCATGGTGTGATCATGACCATTGAATTTATAATTGCATATCTTTAGCTTAAGTGCAAAGGTGAATTGATTAACATGGTTATAATTATTGTTTATATAAATTCTGAAATGATTATATATTTCATTGAGATATGAATATCTTTGGCCCGTAGTGCAAAGATGACATGTTGTTCAATATCTTTGGCCCGTAGTGCAAAGATGACATGTTATTCAATATCTTTGGACTGTAATGCAAAGATGAACTGTTAATGAATATCTTTGGCCTGTAATGCAAAGATGAAATTATTAGTATGATTATGAACATGAACTGTGATTTTGTATAACCATGATCTTTAATGTTTCAGGTATAGACAAGTGATGAAAATTATCTTCGTCCTAGATGAGAAGAGGAATTTAGAACTACAATTATGATTATGAGTTATCAACATGATTGTGGACAGGAACTGTTGATTGATGTTACACGGTTAAAACATTGTTGGTGGAATTTTAACATGGAGAAGATAATAGACTTTATGGTGTATTTGACTCTTCTAATGGATTGCTCGTTCCGTTGCCACTATGGTTGAAAAGTTTTATCATCTACCATATGTTCTAAATCTCTGATTTATTACTGACGAAGGCTATTGATAATTTAATTATCTTTAGTCATGATATTCTTTACTGGGCTAGTTGTGCTCACCCTTTTGCATCACAATTCCTTTTAGGTAATAAAGGTGTAGATGGGTCGAGCGGGGGTAACAGGGGAATAGAACGATGGTCTATAACTGTTGAGGTTTCCCCTAAAACAGTATGAAAATAATTTTATTAAGAATTTTAGATAAGTGTGTCATATTTTATACGTCGTTTTAACCGTTGCTTTTGGTGAACCGAATAGGGTGAGGTGAACCCAACTTTGGAAGGGTGTTTTACCACTATCATACAAGATGTCTAATGACAGACGACTTCGTGTTATCATAAGACAGTGTTGTGCACATGCACTTTTTGATTATATCTATGAGCACTACCTTTATAATCTCGGAGTTTGGTTGAAATATAATTCTTAATTGGAACCATAAACCCGGATCATCTTTTATGCACAATTATTAATTAAACGAAAAGATAAAGAATAAAATCATACCCTTGAAGATCGAGCTTCCTCAGGTACAAGTTCACCTCCAAATCCTTTCGCGTTCAACTTGAATCCACCGGGTTTGGTTCCTTCCTTTGATCAACGTTAGCCACCCATATGTTTGGCCTCTAGAGGTGATCCACCAAGGAATAATAAGAATTCAAGAAGAAGGGGTATTGGCTCAAACCCTAGTTTTCTATCTCTATAGAAAGGGCGTACTCTCCAACAAATTGGAATTATTACGTTGTAAAAGTCAACAACCACATAACCCATAATAAGACTCCTCTTATTTATAGATGTGGGCAACCCACCTTAACAATTAAGGAATTGGGTTTTATTTAATTAATTAAATTCTTTTAATTAATTAAGCTCCCTAATCTTATTAGGGATAATTAATTAAACTCCTTTAACTAATTTTTCTTCCTAATCCAATTAGGAATAAATGAGAGTACTTATATTAAATTAATTCCTAAAATCTTTTAGAAATTAAAATAATAATAATTGTAATAATATTAATAAGACTCTCTTATTAATTTATATTTAATATTTCTAAAATATTAAATAATAAATATTAAGCTATTTAATTTATTCTATCACCATAGATTAAATTAAATATAAATAACATATTATTACGATTATGCCATTAACTTCTTAAATAATTATTCTTCCTTTTATGGTGTGACCCTTTAGGTTCTCCATATTAAACCTGTTATGAATAAATCAATTAGAACAATTCTAATCTTATTTAAATAAATAAATTAAACAATTAATTTATTTAAATAAATAATATTTATTCTACAATAGGGATAAGCCTCCCTAGCGATCAACGACTTTCCAGATAATATAGATTTCAACATTAATCATTAAAGAACCTTTGAGTAAATAGTTACCGTACAATTCAATCCTTCCACCATACAATGTCCCAATTAAATATAAGACATGGAATTACTGTCAAGTCTTATTTTATTTAATTATATGTATTTCGACTCTTAAATGCACAACTCCAAATAATGCAAATTAGAAACTCCTTTCTAATTTCATTCTGCCTTGCCCAAGGACTACTAGGTTGTCATTTATCGAATCACATAGGACATTTCTCTTTATTAGAAGTGGTAGATTCTTTATTGATCATACATTATCTCTATGTACAACTTATTATACCCAAGCATACCCTTTGATATACCCTAAGGGTCTTAAGGAATAAGTCAAAGTATAACTCATCATACACAAGATACTATGATGATCTCAAGTCCAAGGATCACTTGTCACTACTATCACTACAGAATTCCTATTGACAGCAAATAAAACTCCATTAGGTATTCCTTAGCGAGCCAATGCGTTCGATGAACTTATTCTCTAATAAGCACCTACATACTTGTTTTAGTGTCTCCACACAAATGATCATGAGATCAATCATCCTCATCCAATGAAAGCAAGCGGCGTATGTACCAATCTATCCGGATTCACTAATCCCCAATTTAGTAATCCAATGATTGGGAACTATTTTAGTTTTAAGCTTTCTAAGAATTTAGATCTCATTAGAATGATCATCATCATTATTCTAAAAGCATTGTTTAAAACTATGGGTTTATCACATATTATAAAACGACATCATGTAGATAATTAAAAGCCTTTAATAAATTAATACTTTTTATTAATAAATGAATAAGATTATTACAAAGTATATGCTTTATCATCAAACATGATTGGCTTGTGTGCATACTACTTTCAATCTCCCACTTGCACTAAAGCCAATCGTCATGGTATCTTATACTCTTCTTCTCTAAGTAAGTGACGATTATCCTGTTTGTTGGATAAGCTTTAGTTAATGGATATGTAATGTTGTTCATGAGAGTCCACTATCTCTATAGTGATTTTCCATCTTTCAATGATTCTAATAATCAAATGAAAGTGCCAAAACACATGTTTAGATCCAAGATGAGACTTAGGAACTATTCCTAGTTACAGAATGAACTTTTAATCCAAACAATCAACTTGCGACTTTATTTATAGCTATATACTTTGTCTTTATCACTAAACCAAAGAACTCTTTCTTTTTTGGAACCTTTCCGATTCAACGCACCTTTGTTCAAGATAACGCTTTACCTTAAAGTGGATTTTTCTGTCATCTTGGTCTGTCTGAAAAAACTTGAGTCTGTTAAGCCCTCTAGTTTAAATTTAGACCCACCATGAATATGATCACATCCTTAGTGTCGGTTAAGCACTTTAAGATGTTTTTCACTGACTCATAGTGAACTTCTCCATAATATGACTGATCAACATCAGGTCTCGTACATTTCATTGCATACATGATTGTCACTCATGCGACCTCTCTTTTCAGGAGTCTGTGGGGACTACTAAGAGAGATACACTCCATAGCTCATCAACATGAGACATCTCTTGGAGTTTGTCATGCTAAACGACTTTAGCATCAAATGAATATACGTTCCTTAGGTTAAGTTGAGCATCCTCTTAAATCTATCTATATAGATTTATATCCCCAATTACGATACTCTTCCCAAATCATTCATGAAGGAATGTTTAGACAACTTTATCTTTACTGATTGTAGCATTGGTATGTAATTCCTCATCCGTAGTATATCAACATATAATACTAGAAATTTCACGACGCCCCAATCGACCCTTTTGTACACACTAAAACTCTTACCTCATCATATACGTAACTCGGATCATCATCTTCATGATCGTGCCTCATCATCATCATCCATGATGAATCCATACCTCCTAGGTATCTTCTTCTACTATTCATTTATGATTCGGTTGTGGTACAATAGGTCATCTACGAGTTCCTCTTATTTGACTTATAGTGTTTTGTGGATCATGAACTCTTCAAGATCTATAATCCTCCCACTAGCCCTTCAATGATAAACACCTTTATCTTAGAAAGCGTGTTTACGCAATAAACACCTTTTGCTAAGTAGGATTATAGAACATTTACCCTAAACTTACTTTAGGATGTCCCACAAATCAGATTTGTCAAATCTTGTCCCAAGCTTATCCTTGAAACCTTTTCACATAAGTTGGACAACCCCTTATCTTAACATACTTAAGATTAGGAATCCTCCCTGTCCATAACTTTTATGGAGTCTTGGGGATGGATTTTGAGGTTACCTTTTCGTAGATATGCAACCATTTCTAGGACATTATCCCAGAAGGATACTGGAATGTCGGTAAAATCATTATGGACCGCACCATATCCAACAAGGTGCGATTTTTCATTTAGATACATCAATCAATTATTGCGTATCAGGATGTGTCCATTATGAGAAAACCATTTGAGATGATCTAGAAACTTATTGCACAAGTATTTATTCCTTGATCTAATCAAAGAATCTTAATACTTTGCCAATTTGTTTCACTTCTGAATTCTTTGAACCTTTCAAATAATTCACACTTGTATTTCAGCAAATTACACACATTCAACTCTTTGAATGATCATCTCCTTTTCTTATACTAATTTGTTCAATATGCAAAATTATTTTCATGTAAGTCAAGTATACAAAATTTATCAAGTAATATTCCATTTCTATACAAAACATTATTATTATAAATAGAACAACAATTGTTCTTAATTATAATACCAAAGATTTCATTGTCCAACAACAAAATGGAAATAATATTTTAACAAGAACTGAATACAATAACAACTTATTGACTTAATAGATTTACCCGTAGGCATTGCTAAACTATAAGTTTCTATGGCTAATATCAAAAGAACCTTTGCTTCATTTCCCACAAATAGGATTACTTACCTTGTTTAACTTTCTACTTCGCTTCTGGGGTCCTTCATAAATCTATATTTATGATAACCAAAGTCGGTATCCAATACCCAAGTAGAACCTTGACTTAAAGAAAAATTTATTTCAATCATGAACAAAAGCGTATTATGGCAAAACTTCACTAAGCTTCTTTGTTAGCCTCTGCAAGATGCTTCTCGCATTTCTTTCCGGTGTCCGTGCTTATAGCGGTGGAAGCAAGCTCCTTTGCTATCCGTGATCGATGATTGTTCTTATTATCCTTTGTTTATGCCTTTCTATTTACCTTCTTTGAATCGTTCTTCCTTTTGAAGATCCTTTGGCCCCTACCAAAGAAGACTTCGGTCTTTCTTGGTTGGAAAGTGACTCTCAACATTTTTCAACATGATAAGCAAATCGGTGAGGCCGATATCTAGCTTGTTTATATGAAAAATTCACAATAATTGTGAAAGGAGTCCGGAGTGAGTGCAAGATCAAATCTTGGCTCAACTCTCCATCCATGACAAAACCAGTTGTCCTAATTGATCAATCAAATTGATTATGTTAAGAACTTTTTGTCTGTACTATAGTGCCATTGGCCATTCTAGATCGGAAGAGTTCCTTAGATATCTGATATCTATCAGTCCTACTTTCCTCACCATCAACTACTTGATGTGCAGGAATATAGTTGGAGCATCCATAGTTTCATGCTGACGCTAAAGCTCGTTACTCATGGATGCGAGCATGATGCATTGAGCCAACTGTGCATCATCTTGCCACTTTCTAAAAGTAGCAATGTCTTCCTTAGAGGCATTGTCTGCAACCATTACAGGGATAGGCGTATTAAGGACATAAGATAGCTTTTCAGCTATGAGAACTATTCTCAAATTCCTTAATCAATCCGTTTAATTCGGTCCGATTAAATAGCATCTAATATGCTTCGCAGTGATAGTAATTTTAGACATTGTAAAATTCTGTAAATGAATTTGTAATTAACAACATTTTAACATACATTCTTTTATTAATTACCAAAATAATTTAGGTCTTGTTTTAAATTGGTATCTCCCACTATTTTCTTCAAACTATATTACCCTCACTTATATTGTTCGGCAAAATCTAATTAAAGATTTGCTAGTGAGAATAAGGATCCCATTTCAAATGTATATAGCCTTGTGGTGACACAACAAACTATATATAAATAAATAGGTAGACAACTTTTGTCAATTACATCAACTATGCAACTCCTTTTCTTTTGCCTCTTAGAATATTTTGATCAAGTGGTGGCACATCCGAATCAAAATTATCCAAGTTAAGTCCGACCTAGCACTCCATATATTCAAAAAGAAAAATATCATCCTTGTGGTGACACAACAAAACAATATTGTTCAATTTTCTTTATAAGCATCAAATGTGATAAATTAACATCTTAAATACTTAATACTTGCCTTGTGGTGACACAACAAACTCATATTAAATATTTAATACTCTATTAATTTTATCATGCTAGAAGGCGACGTTCGATATTCCAAATATCTTTGAACGCTTAGGATTTAATATAAAAATTTGAGGGGTTTGTTATTAATTTGTCTCATCTTGTTTAGCGGCATGCATTTATATATATATAAAAATATCGCATATATTAATTAACATCGAAGCGTGTTTGCATAATATATAATATATATAGTATAAGCATGCACATATAGAATACTATATTCTACTTTGGGATTGATTATGGACTTTTATTCTAGTTTGGTTCACTAGAGCCACCAAGTGAACCAAAAGGTCAAACCCCCCAAAGTGCAAGAAATAATATTTAAATATAACTATTACATTTAAACCCTGGGCTCCATTACAAAGCGGGTCTTCAAGCGCTGACTTGCTCCTTGATCTCCAATTCTTCAAAATTAATTCTAACTATTCATATTACAAAACTATTTAAAATAAATAGAAACCTTGATCGTGATCGAGAGGAAGTACATAGGGGGAATAGAATTTACATTAAGAAAAATTAGAGAAGGCGAAGTACGCAGACCCCATTTAATAAAACCCATACATTCATGCATCCAACTAAAATAAAATCCAATCACATTGGTCAATAATCCATAATCAATCCCATTTATTATCATACACATCATCATATCATCAATAAATAACATTCATCTTATGAATAATAAACATTTAATATATATATTGATATCATTTAATGGGCAAATTTAGTTAGTATAAAATCTAATTTTGAATCAAAATAAACTCCTTTATTTTAATCCAAATTTAAATCAAAATAAAACTATTTTATTTTAATTTATCCAATTTTGAATAAAATAAACTATTATATTTTAATCAAAATTTTAATCAAAATAAACTCCTTTATTTTAATTAATTATGGAATCCAATTCCATATATATATAAAAAAATTATTAAAGGAAACACGGATTATCTTTCCTATTCACAAATAAACTCCTTTATTTTGAATAATATGAAATCTTATTTCATATTTAAATAAACTCATTTATTTAAGGAAATACGGATTTTCTTTCTCCTATTCACAAATAAACTCCTTTATTTTTTGAATAATATGAAATCTTATTTCATATTTAAATAAACTCCTTTATTTAAGGAAATTATGATTCTATTTCATATTCACAAATAAACCTTTTATTTTTGAATAATATGAAATCTAATTTCATATCAAAATAAACTCCTTTATTTAAGGAAAAATAGAATCTAATTTCAACTCTAATTAGTTATCATGGAATCCAATTCCAACTCTAATTAGTTAGCATGAAATCTAATTTTAAAATTAAAATAAACCTTTTATTTTAAGATTAAAATAAACCTTTTATTTTAAAATTAAAATAAACTTTTATTTTAAGATTAAAATAAATATATATATATAATATTCAATTTTAAAATTAAAATAAACTCTTTTATTTTAATATTAAAATAAACCTTTTATTTTAAGATTAAAATAAACTTTTATTTTAATTATAAAATTATTAAGAATAATATATATATATATATATAAATCATATTAGTTACTATATATATAAATAAAACGTTTTATTTTATATATATATATATATATATATATATATATATATATATATATATATATATATTTACTTCATGATTCCTTTTCTTTTTCACGTGGAGCAAGTTAGAATCTCAAACAAAAAACAACTCCTGTCGAATCCTGTAGGTTCCTTGAATTAACGAAAACAAATATTAGTTAACCCATTTGCGAGATATTCTTGTAAATTAAGAGGATTAGCGTTTTTTTTTTTTTTAAATAAATTTTATACAATAAAATTATGCCCAATTAAATTGTTCTAAACACATATCAAATTAAAACAATTAATAATTCGCATAAAGGTTTGGCTCTGATGCCACTGTTAGGTTTGTAATATTCAAGAACGCAATCAAATTGCAAAAGTAAGCGGAAGCGAGATAAAATCAGAGTTTAAAAATTTACAAACCATAAACCCGGATCATCTTTTATGCACAATTATTAATTAAACGAAAAGATAAAGAATAAAATCATACCCTTGAAGATCGAGCTTCCTCGTGCAAGTTCACCTCCAAATCCTTTCGCTCAACTTGAATCCACCGGGTTTGGTTCCGTCCTTTGATCAACGTTAGCCACCCATATGTTTGGCCTCTAGAGGTGATCCACCAAGGAATAATAAGAATTCAAGAAGAAGGGGTATTGGCTCAAACCCTAGTTTTCTATCTCTATAGAAAGGCGTCTTTCTCCAACAAATTGGAATTATTACGTTGTAAAAGTCAACAACCACATAACCTATAATAAGACTCCTCTTATTTATAGATGTGGGCAACCCACCTATAACAATTAAGGAATTGGGTTTTATTTAATTAATTAAATTCTTTTAATTAATTAAGCTCCCTAATCTTATTAGGGATAATTAATTAAACTCCTTTAACTAATTTTCCTTCCTAATCCAATTAGGAATAAATGAGAGTACTTATATTAAATTAATTCCTAAACTCTTTTAGAAATTAAAATAATAATAATTGTAATAATATTAATAAGACTCCTCTTATTAATTTATATTTAATATTTCTAAAATATTAAATAATAAATATTAAGCTATTTAATTTATTCTATCACCATAGATTAAATTAAATATAAATAACATATTATTACGATTATGCCATTAACTTCTTAAATAATTATTCTTCCTTTTATGGTGTGACCCTTTAGGTTCTCCATATTAAACCCATTGTGAATAAATCAATTAGAACAATTCTAATCTTATTTAAATAAATAAATTAAATAATTAATTTATTTAAATAAATAATATTTATTCTACAATAGGATAAGCCTCCCTAGCGATCAATGACTTTCCGGATAATATAGATTTCAACATTAATCATTAAAGAACCTTTGAGTAAATAGTTACTGATGCAATTCAATCCTTCCACTATCTGATGTCCCAATTAAATATAAGACATGGAATTCTTTGTCACAAGTCTTATTTTATTTAATTATATGTATTTCGACTCTTAAATGCACAACTCCAAATAATGCAAATTAGAAACTCCTTTCTAATTTCATTCTGCCTTAACCACCCGAGGACTCTTTGGGTTGTCATTTATCGAATCACATAGGACATTTCTCTTCTTTTATTAGAAGTGGTAGATTCTTTATTGATCATACATTATCTCTATATACACTTATTATACCCAAGCATACCCTTTGATATACCCTAAGGGTCTTAAGGAATAAGTCAAAGTATAACTCATCATACACAAGATACTATGATGATCTCAAGTCCAAGGATCACTTGTCTTTACTATCACTACAGAAATTCCTATTGACAGCAAATAAAACTCCATTAGGTATTCCTTAATGCGAGCCACATCGATGAACTTATTCTCTAATAAGCACCTACATACTTGCTTTAGTGTCTCCACACAAATGATCGTGAGATCAATCATCATCATCCAATGAAAGCAAACGATGTACCAATCTATCCGGATTCACTAATCCCCAATTTAGTAATCCAATGATTGGGAACTATTTTAGTTTTAAGCTTTCTAAGAATTTAGATCTCATTAGAATGATCATCATCATTATTCTAAAAGCATTGCTTAAAACTATGGGTTTATCACATATTATAAAATAGCATCATGTAGATAATTAAAAGCCTTTAATAAATTAATACTTTTTATTAATAAATGAATAAGATTGTTACAAAGTATATGCTTTATCATCAAACATGATTGGCTTGTGTGCATACTACTTTCAGGAGATAAGTATATGTCAAGAGAAGACTCAAAATTGGAAAGAACATGATAGTAATCTTCTCGTTTTTCTTTGGGGTCTATTGGGTCAACCAAGGATAATTCTTGAGTCATATGATATATATCATAACTTAGATGCATGGCCTCCCATGTACGAAGGTTTCCTTAAGCATTTTCCAAAGATTTTAATTTCTAAAACAGTTATTGACTGTACTTTTATGTAAAGTACCATTGTTTAGGTGTTGTGGTCGAGACACCATGAGAGTTATATATATTTGTATTAAAACTCACAGCTTATGTGTTATCGTACTCTACACGACAGTTCAACAATTGTATAAATAAAATTTGTATTTGATTTTTGTAGTGTGATATCTAGCGACTAAGAATGGGTCGTGTGGACCTATTTTGGGGGCGTCACAAATAGTATCAGAGCTTAGGGATATGGTCTCTAGAGGAGATCCAGGAATAGAACTAGGAGGGGAGAGACGAGTAATATCCTTCGCTAGTGTGTGTCATACCTAAGCTTAATTTCTTACTTAAGTTGACAAATTATGATATGTCAATTAAACTTTGTTTTGAAGCTGTATTCTAGAATGATATCTAAAATACAGGAGATGAGCAATGGAGAAATCATGATGACAAGAAAGATGGAATCTGAAATAAAAGAAAGGTATTCTCAACTCTTCGAACTACCAGGCACGTAAATTTTGAGGGAGAAATTTCATAAGGAGGGGAAATGGTAAGACCCCGAATTTTACGAAATGAAAGTATTCAATTTTCTGATAATTGTTATTCTATTTAGTAATGGTTAAATTAATAAAAGGTTAAAGTTAAGGATAATATTTAAAAAATTTGCAAAGTAAGCAAGTTGATATAAAATATTTGTTTGGTCGGGGAATATTCTTTTTATCAGGGAATATCCGTACGACGACACCATCATTAGTGGACCCCACAACAGAATAATTGTCGGAGTTAGAAAACGACAGAATTATCTTTTTATAAAAATAACGGCGAAAGTTTTACCGTTAAACTGTTGAAATACCCGGTGGTAAAAAAATAGTATTATGCGTGGTTGCATAGTAGCACACGGTATTGATTATTGATACTTACGTGAGAAGTCACTCAATTATACTCAATTATTACTACAGTAATTGCTGCATAATATCTCTCATATTATTGATTCAATTATTATCACAGTAACATCTTCATAATATTTATTATTATTAAATCAATAATTGAAATGACAAAGTTATTCATATTATTATTTTTAATATTGACGATGTCTAGAAAGTCCTGTCGAAGAGAGGTTTGGTCACCTAATTGCGCGCAAATAGGGAGAAATCCTTATCGGAAAGCCCCCTCTTTCCTGGGAATGATCTGGTTGTTAAATATTGTGAGTTATAATATTAATGATGAATAAGTTCATGTTGATTAAAGTAGAGTCAAGTAGAGAATAAAATTTACTATCTTCTATTATTTAAAAGGTTTTTCATCACTTTTATCGCTGAGACTCAGCTTAATAAACAAATCACATCATCCCTGCACTACGGCCAAGGATATTCATTAGTATCACGACCACAAATTATCCATGCACTACGGGCCAAGGATATTCGTGTATTCATCAATGGTCATAATCATGCCAACAACTGTCCATCAATGCACTACGGCCAATGAGGACTTTACCGCATCATTTGTAATATTACGGTCATGATTATACAGAATAATCCCTGATCATAATCATACCAAGTCCATCCACGCACTATAGGCCACAGATGACTTTCAACATATTATAAACATGAGGATGATGACAATGATATAAGAATTCAATAAAACAAGTTCAAGGATAAATTTGTAAAGATTTATAATTTAATTTATCCAGAAATCAATAACGTCCAAATTGTCAACATGATACTGCTTTGTGGAGTAAAATTCAAGAATGCTCAGAAGAATATTTCCATGCAAAGATACTGGATGAAGCGCAAATATCAAGGATATTCCACTAATTTCATGGAGTATAGAAGCCAAAACTTTAATCAACTGAGTATAATAGAATATATGAAACCGCAAATGGATTTTTGCCGCTATGCGGTAATCCACGTAGACAGATTATTCCAAGAGAATAATAAAGAATGGAATAACAGAAGAATTCACCAGGCGTGCGTAATCCGCACAGACAGGTTATTCCAACAGAATAATAAAGAATGGAACTGAATTCATGCGTAATCCGCATGCATGGATGTTCTAACGAAATAATAAAGAATGGAACTGGAATCAAATGCGTAATCCGCATGCACAAGATATTCCAACAGAATAATAAAGAATGGAACCAAGTCTAATCCGCATGCATGGGATGTTCCAATGAATAATAAAGAATTGAATAACAACAGAATTCACCGAGGCGTGCGATAGATCATGCATGCATGAGTTATTCCAATGAATAATAAAGAATGGAATAACGAAGAATTTCACCATGTATGCGGTACTTCGCATAGACAGGTTATTCCAACATAATAATAAAGAATGGAATAACAACCCTTACGAGTATTAAAAGAAAATAACTCTCTTCATGAATACAAAAGAAATAATATCCCTTACTTTAGAAAAACTGGAAACTGGAGTAGTGAGATAGCAGACTTCTCTTCTTCTTTCTCTCTATAATTTCTCTCTATAATAAATGCTCTATAGCTTGAGTGAATTAGTGAGAAATGAAGGAAGAATGAGCTTCTATTTATAGAAAAATATAGTTTCGATAATTGCACGTTTTGGGGCTCGAAATATTACAGAATAATACCTTCCTCTTTTTCTTCAATTTTAATTTAGTCCTGCAAGTATTATCAAACTTGCACCACCTCTTCTAATAGTAAATCATGTGAATCAATAGTTCTAGACATGTGAAAATACGAATTACAGTATAGTACCTCCATCTATACCTCTATTTTTAACTTAGTCATGCAAGTATTATCAATCTTGCAACAACTCCCCTAATAGTAACAAGAATGTGAATCAATAGTACACACATGTGAACAAAATAGTTATAATCATGTGAATCAATAGCAATTAATTGCTCATTTATCCGATTAATTACCCGATTGGTCAGTATAACTTCCAGACATCAATTAATATCGAAATAAATGTCGATTTTTACTAACACTAATAATTCCAACACAATGGAACTATCCATTTCATCTTTAATCAACACGAACTTATTCATCATTAATATTATAATTCACAATATTTAACAACCGTGTCGTTCCTGGAAAGAGGGGCTTTCCGATAAGGATTTCTCCTTATTGACGCGAATTAGGTGACCAAACCTCTCCTTGATGTAACTTCTAGACATTGTCAATATTGCAAATAATAATATGAATAACTTTCGTGTCTCAATTAATGATTTAATAATATAACATATTATGCGAGATGATCTTGTAACAATAATCGAATCAATAATATGAGAGATATGATGCGTGAATTATCAGAGTAATAATTGAGTATAATCGAAAGACTTCTTACGTAAGCATCAATAATCAATACCGGTATGCTACTTGTCTGACGCCGTATTATTATTATTTTTTACTACCGAGTAGTTCAACAGTTTTAACGGTAACACTTTCGCCATTATTTTTATAAAATGATAATTCTGTCATTTTCTAACTACGACAATACTTCCGTTGTGGGGTCCACCAATGATTGTGCCATCGTACGACAATACTTAGTCATAATATTTCTTAATGGGCTAGTTGAGCTCACCCTTTCTTTCACTGTTCTCTTCAGAAAATGAGAACGTAGCTGGGACTAGTCGGGGAATGGAGTGACGGTCTAGATGGTGCATTAGTAGTCCTCACTATTCTGTAGAATAGTGTGACAATAAATGTAATGAGGACTCCATTGAGTGTGGATATTGTCTAGATGACAATATTTGTATTAAAACTCACAGCCTATGTTTTGTCATATTTTACACGACTGTTGTATAATTAAGTTGTATTTGTATTCAGTACCTTGTATCTGGCGACTCAAGATGGGTGATGTATACCTATTTTGGGGGCGTCCACAACAGGTATCAAAGCTTAGGGATATGATCCTGGTGAGATGTGAGACAAGAACTAGGAGGGGAGAGATGGGGAATTCCTTCGCTAGTATGACCTACCTAAGTTTATTTGTTATTTAATTGGTCGGTCAGAATATAGGGGTATTATGAGGTATGTCAATTAATCCTTATTTTGAAACTATATTCTAGAATGATATTTGAAATACAAGAGATGAGAAATGGAAAATCATGATAAAGAGGAAATAACCGGGAAGGTACAATCTGAAAAGAAAGCAAGGTATTTTAATATCTTCGAATATCAGATACGTACATAAATTTCGAGGGCGAAATTTCATAAGGAGGGGAGATTGTGAGACCCCGAATTTTATGAAATAAAAGTATTCAATTTTTCTATTTTGGTAAATAGTTAAATTGATAAAAGTTTAAAGTTAAGGGTGATATGTGAAAATTTTTCAAAGTAGACAAGTTGTCATAAAATACTCGGTTACTATTCACTCTAGTATTGTTCACTCGGGTATGTGGGACACTTTTTGTGTCGGGGTATTATTCACAGGGTACTATTCCCGAAGTACTATTCACCCGAAAAATATATTTCTTTTCGGTCTAAATCATTTTTGGGTACAATATTATTCCATAAGGAGATGTGCTAATTTTTCAGACCGTTGGTTGAAATTATAATAGTAAATCAATATGGATCGTTAGTTTAAAGTTTTAATAGTAACATTTTTTTATATAAAACAGAATACTTTTATAAAGTTATTCTATAAATAGAATATATTATATTCTATTATGCATAGTGTTTTGCATAGTAAAATCTTTTTATATAAAACATAATACTTTTATAAAGTTATTATGTAAATAAAATATATTATATTTTATTATGCATAGTGTTGCATAAATATTCGTAGTAGTATTTTGCATAGTAAAATCTTTTTATATAAAATAGAATACTTTTATAAAGTTATTCATTTTATTAGATTATAAATAGAATATATTATATTTTATTTAAAAGATTTTGCTTTAAATATGGATAAATCGATTAAAAAGTAAATCAATCTGGACCGCTTCATGAATTAGTTATTATGCGATCCATTCTTCTATAAATAGAAGTTTATTCCTTCATTATTTTTATGAATTCACCGAAACTCTAGAGAGAAACTATAGAGAATTTCTTCTTCTATAATCTTGGCGTATTTCTTTAGAGTTTAAGAAAAAGCTTTGAGCGTAGTCTTGAAGTTTTCTTCGAGTATATCATCGCCTACCAATTCGAATACTTTTCTTTCAAAGGTAGGGGATATTATTTGTTGTACTCGTAAGGGGTATTATTTCTTTCGTATTCATGAAGAGAACTTCTGTTATTCCATGCATTCTTTATTATTCTGTTGGAATAACCTGTCTGTGCGGTCTATCGCATGCATGGTGAATTCTGTTGTTATTTCATTCTTATTATTCTGTTGGAATAACCTGTCTATGCAAAGTACTGCATACATGGTGAAATTCTTCTAATATTTCGTTCTTTATTATTCTGTCGAAATATCACATGCAAGCGTTCTGTGGGACACAGTTCCATTATTTATTATTCTGTGGAATATCCATGCATGCGTTCTTATTGGACTGGTTCCATTATTTATTATTCTATTGGGAATAACATGTCTGTGCGGATTACGCACGCATGGTAAAATTCTTCTGTTATTCCATTCTTTATTATTATGTTGGAATAACCTGTCTATGTGAAGTACTGCATACATGGTCTTTTATTATTCCATTCTTTATTATTATATTGGAATAACTTTTATACATCTCGCGGCAATCTTGCATACATGGTGAAATTCTTTTATTATTCCATTCTTTATTATACTGTTGGTTATTGGTTTTACAGTTGTATGTCTTTGGCCTGTAGTGCAAAGATGATATGTTGTTGAATATCTTTGGCCTGTAGTCCAAAGATGATCTATTGTTTGATAGCTTTGACTCGTAGTGCGAAGATGGACATGTGTATGACATGATCATGACCACTAGTGATACTAACGAATATCCTTGGCCGTAGTGCATGGATAATTCAATGATGTGATTGGCAGGATCATGACCATTAGTTAACAGTTGAATGTCTTTGGCCGTAGTGCACTGACAGGATATTGATTGGTATAATCATGACCATTGGTTTTATAGTTGAATATCTTTGGCCCGTAGTGCAAAAGATGAACAACCCATTAATATGATCATTGTTATTACATTTGAATATCTTCAGCCTTTGTGGTAAGGATATTGAGTAAACGTTCTATTAAGCCTTTGTGGCAAGAAGGAACTGTTAATTCACATTATTATAAATATGAATTGTGAATTTAACTAACATCTTTGGTGGTTCAGGTGAAGACAAGTGATGAAAGTTCTATTTGTCTTGAGTATAACAAAGAACTGTTAATGAGTAGTACAGGAATAAAATATCAATGATGGACTTTTAATCTAGAAGAGATAGTAGATATTATGTTCTACTTGACTCTTCTAATGGATTGCTTATTCCGCTGCAGTTAAACTTGTTGTCTATTATATTATATCAGTTGTTATACTGTTGAAGGCTAAGGATAATTTATTCTGCATTATCTTAGTCATAATAGTTGAGCTCACCCTTTCTTTCACTGTTCTCTTTAGGAAATAAGAACGTAGCTGGGACTAGTCGGGGAACGGAGTGACGGTTCAGATGATAGCATTAGTAGTCCTCACTATTCTGTAGAATAGTGTGACAATAAATGTAATGAGGACTTCATTGAGTGTGGATATTGTCTAGATGACAATATTCTTATTAAAACTCTTAGATTATGTTTTGTCGTACTTTACACGACGTTTGTATAATTAAGTTTGTATTTGAATTTTGTACCATGTATCTGGCGACTCAAGATGGGTGATGTATACCTATTTTGGGGGCGTCACAGTTAGCTTTCATATTCCTAACCAACCTATTATGAGAATTCAAGCAACCAAACCACTAAAGTCAATCACTGTCATATTAAGCCATAGAGCCATTCGTTTATTAAAAAATGGATGACAAGCTTTCTTAGCTCATAACACATATTTAAACAAAAATACGTCAAATTTCAATGGTATTTCTATTGTTAAATAAATTTCCTGACGTATTCCTTGAAGAATTTCCTAGCCTACCCCAGAGCGTGAAATTGAATTTTGTATCGACCTTGAACCTGATACAAAACCCTCAAATATTTTTTTCACCTAAAACGAACGCATTATGCACCAAAGACGTTGGCTCGAGCTGTTGAAAGATTACGTACTACCATACCATTCAATACCATCCTGGAAAAGCGAACGTGATAGCTGACGCATTGAGTAGAAGATCATATGCGGGTACGCATTGAGTAGAAAATCATATGCGCCAAGGATAGAGATAGAGATAAAGACTCCAGGGACCCACGTGATGATGGAAAATATACGAGTAGAACCAATTTTAATCGATAAAGTTAAAGCCGCTCAAGCTATAGACTCAGAGTTGATGAATGTGAAGAAGAAGGTTCAAGAGGGCGTTATTCTAGAAGCAAAAATCGACGAAGAGAGAAAATCTCAACCCTTGATTTTATTGGTCTATTTGAAATCCTTGATCAAGTAGGAACTGTGCCCTATAGACTCACTTTACCGCCAAGTATGTCGCGTGTTTATAACGTTTTTAACGTATCTATGTTACGTAAATATGTGGAAGACCCGAACCACATTATTGAGTTAGAAGCGGACGAAATAGCGGAAGATTTAACGTATGAAGAGGTTATTGTTAAAATCTTGGATAAGAAGGAACATATTCTACGCTCCAAGGTTATACCTCAAGTCAAAGTTTTATAGAGAAAACCACGATGTTGAGGAAATGGCCTGGGAGTTAGAATCTGAAATGAAGTCAAGGTATCCTCACCTCTTCAACATATCAGGTATGTACCCTAATTTCGAGGACAAAATTTCATAAGAAGGGGAGGTTGTAAGACCCCAACTTTCATAAATAAAGATTATTTTTCTCTAAATATAATTTTGAATATTATGTTGTGAATTTGATATAATGTTATAGTTGTGGGTAATATTTATAAATTTTGCAAAGTAAACAAGTTGTTATAAAATATTCGTTTGGTCGGGGAATATTCTTTTTATCGGAGAATATTCGTACGATGACACAATCATTAGTGGACCCCCACAACAATAAATTATTATCGGAGTTAAAACGATGAAATATCTTTTATAAAAATAACGGCGAACGCTTTTACCGTTAATCGTTTGAAATACCCGGTGGTAAAAGTACGATGTCGCATGGTTGTATAGTAGCAAACGGTATTGATTATTGATACTTACTTAAGAAGCCACTCAGATATACTCAATTATTGTTACAGTAATTGTTGCATAGTATCTCATATTATTGATTCAATTATTATCACAGTATCATCTGCATAATATTTTATATTATTAAATCAATAATCGAGACGACAAAGTTATTCATATTATTATTTGCAATATTGACGATGTCTAGAAAGTTCTGTCGAGGAGAGGTTTGGTCACCTAATTGCGCACCAATAGGGAGAAATCCTTATTGGAAAGCCCCCTCTTTCCTGGGAATGATCTGGTTGTTAAATATTGTGAGTTATAATATTAATGATGAATAATTTTTGAAAGATTAAATATGTATTGATTGAAGATAAAATAATTTGTGATAATATTTATTAAATCCTTGTTATAAATAAGAAGTCTGTTATGAGACGTATGTGGTAAGTTTGGTTTATTTTATGGGGCCCATATGTCATCATCTAAGAGTCACTTTCGTCAATAGTAATTGTCTTTACCAGACGTCAAGCCAATTGTCGTTTCATATTACAGGCATCGAACCAATTATCGTTTCGTATTACAGGCGTCGAACCAATTGTCGTTTCACATTACGGGCGTTGAACCAATTGTCGTTTCATATAATAGGCGTCGAACCAATTGTCGTTTCACATTATAGGCGTCGAACCAATTGTCGTTTCACATTACAGGCGTCGAACCACTTGTTGTTTCACATTACAGGCGTCAAACCACTTGTTGTTTCACACTACAGGCATCAAACCACCTTTTTTTCACATCACCAGTCGTCAAACCACTTGCCTTTTCATATTGCAAGGGCTAAGCTAGAAATCTTCTATACATAGAAGCTTAATTCTTCTTTCATTCTCACCAATTCACTACGAATCACAAGAGTATTCTATAGAGAGAGAATCAGAGAGAAAGAAGAAGAGTATTCTGTTACTACACTATTTCAGTAGCCAATTTCCTACTAAGGTAAGGGGTATTATTTCTTTCGTATTCGTAAGTGATATTATTCTTGTTCAATATTCGTAATAAATGATATTTTCTTCCATACTCTGTAGTATGTAAGTAATATTATTTCATTTCATATTTCTAATTCTACACTTATGTTGATAAGTATTGCTTCTATACTCCATGAAATTAGTAGAATATCCTTGATATTTGCGCTTCATCCAGTATCTTTTCATGAAAATATTATTCTGAGCATTCTTGATAATTTTTAATCTTTTCATGTCCGGGTACTATTCACGGGTCACTATTCTCGAAGTACTATTCACGGAGTACTATTCACTTGGTTACTATTCACCCAGGGTACTACTCATGAGAAAAATTAATTTCTTTTCTGTCCAATTTATTTTTGATACAATATTATTCTTGAATTTTACTCCATAAAGCGGTATCATGTTGGCAATTTGGACATTATTGAATTCTGGATAAATTGAATTATAAATCTTTAAAATTTATCCTTGCTCTCATTTAAATTGAATTCTTATATCATTGTCATCATCCTCATGCTTATATTGTGATGAAAGTCATCTTTGGTCGTAGTGCATAGATGGGCTGTTGATTGGTATGATTATGACCAGGGATTATTCGGTATAATCATGACCCGAAATGTTACAAATGATGTGGTAAAAGTCCTCATTGGCCCGTAGTGCATTGAAGGACAGTTGTTGGTATGATCATGACCATTGATGAATACACGAATATCCTTGGCCCGTAGTGCATGGATAATTGGTGGTCGTGATACTAAAGAATATCATTGGCCATAGTGCAGGGGTGATTCGATGATGTGGATTATTTATTAATCTGAGTCTCAACGATAAAAGTGAGGAAAAACCTTTTAAATCATAGAAGATAGTAGATTTTATGCTCTACTTGACTCTTCTAATGGATTGTTTGTTCCGCTACAGTTAAACTTGATGTTTGTTATATTTTATCAGTTTAACATTGTTGAAGGCTAACGATAAATTATTCTGCATTATCTTAGTCATAATATTTCTTACTGGGCTAGTTGAGCTCACCCTTTTGCTTTCATTGTTCTCTTCAGGAAATGAGAACGTAGATGGGACTAGTCGGGGAACGGAGTGACGGTCCAGACCAGATGATAGCATTAGTAGTCCTCACTATTCTATGAAATAGTGTGATAATAATTGTAATGAGGACTTTATTTGAGTTTGTAAACTCTCTACGCGACATTACCCTTGTTGAAACTCTCAACTACGTTTTGTCGTATTTTACACGACAGTTGTATTATTAAGTTGTATTTAAATTCTGTACCATGTATTTGGCGACTCAAGATGGGTGATGTATATCTATTTTGGGGGCGTCACACTCACCCCTTTTAGTAATTTTTTACAGGTTACATTGTTAATAGCTGAACACTTATTTTATACACTATGAATAGCTAGAGTTTTTAATTTATGATATTTACTTTTATTTGTCGTTGAATTTTGACAAGACAAGTTAGTTTTTGGAGTTGTGCCTCCATTTACATTTATGATATTTAGTTATTATTGGTTTGGATTTAATTTGAATAATGTTATAAGTTGGATTGTAATCTAGTATTATTGTTGGGTTATTTCATTTGTTTTAGGTTGTGCTATTGATATTATTGTCTTGCAGGGCTACGAATTTATAGCGTCTAACACTTCGGGCTTGTAGCGGATTCAAAGAGTTACACAACCCCTATAGATAATTATAATAACATTCACTACCATTCTAGTTTTTCAAATAACAGTAAGTACCCTCTAGTCAACAATATGTAACATTCGTCTCTAGTGTGGTTGGCCAACTAATAGTCACAAATATTTTTAATATAATATCCAAAACATCATTCAAATACAAATTTGTATATTTTTATTTTCATTTAACTTGATGTGAATAATTAAATAATGAAAGTGTATTCAATAACATAGATGTCAAAAAATTAATAAATATTCATTGTATCAAGAACAGTTAAATACACTTTGCATCCCCAAATTTACCTTATTCTACATATTATATCATATATTTCAAAATGTGATACTTTGTATCCCGCGCTTTTAATTAACTAACACAACACTTTTCGGCACAAACACTATTAGTTGGAGTGACGGAGTTGGTGTTTTTTGACCATTGTGTTAATTTTGACAACTTTTAATAAACTAATTTACCAACTAATAATTTTTAAATTTCATAAAAAATAAATTTACCAATTAAATGAATACTAACATTGTTAAACAATTTTATTGAGAAAAATTATCAATTAAATATGTATTATGTTAAACTTATCAACTAAATAAATATGTATTTTTAATAAACTAGAATATAAAAATGTATTCATTTAATAAAAATGTATTCATAAAATGTATCAACTAAGTTTTTACAAATATATCAGTTAATAAAAATGTATCAAGCCATTTTTAAAAAACTAAAATACCAAAAAATTATTCATTTAATAAAACGTAGTCATAAAATTTATCAACTTAATTTTTAAAATGTATTTAGTTAATAAATAAAAATGTATTCAGTTGATACATAATACATATTTATTTAGTTGGTAATTATACCATAATATATATTTATTTAATTGGTAAATTTTGTCAATAAAATTGTTTAACAAAATAAATACATATTTATTTAGTTGGTAAATTAGCTTATTAAAAGTGGTTAAAATAACACATATTTATTTAATTAGTAATTTAACATAATACATATTTAATTAATTGGTAACTTTTGTCAATAAAAATAGTGTAATAGAATAAATATTCATTTAGTTGGTAAATTTAATTTTTATAAATTTAAAATATATTAATTGCTAAATTAGCTTATTAAAGTGGTCAAAGTCAACAAAAGGATTAAATAACACTAATCCCGTCATTCTAGTTAACAGATTTTAGCCTAAAGGGTGTTATGGGCCGATTCAGTAAAAAAGCGAGATGTAAAGTGTAAGACACCGATTTTTTATGAATAAAGATTTAATTTTCTCTAAATATTATTTTGAATAATAAGGTGTTGATTTGATATAATGTTATAGTTATGGGTGATATGTTCAAATTTTGCAAAGTAAGCAAGTTGTCATAAAATATTCGTTTGGTCGGAGAATATTCTTTTTCACGAGAATATTAAATGCACGACGGTGCAATCATTAATGGACCCTACAAAATCGGAATAACTCATTATTTAGAAAGCGACAAAAATAACATTTTCATAGAAAAACGGCAAAACTTTTATTGTTAAACTATTGAAATACCCGGTGATAAAAGTACATTAATATGCGTTGTTGCACAGTAGCACACGGTATTGCACAGTATCTCTGATTATTGTTGTTTACGTAAGAAGTCACTTAGTTTCATTCAATAATTGCAACATTAGTTGCTGCATAATATCTCATATTATTGATTCAATTATTGTCATACTATCATCTGCACAATATTTTATATTATTAAATCAATAATTGAGACGACACACTTATTCATATTATTATTTTCATTATTGACAATGTCTAGAAAGTTCTGTCAAGAAAATGGGTTAGGTTATTTAATTGCGCGTCAATAAGGAGAAATCCTTATCGAAAAGCCCTTTCTTTCCTGAGAATGATCTGGTTGTCAATATTGTGAGTTATAATAATATTGATGAAGAATTGTTGAAAGATTAAAAATGTGTTGATTAAAGATAAAGTGATTGTGGTAAATATTTATTAAATCTTTGACATAAATAAGAAGTTTGTTTTGAGACGTTTTGTAAGACCCCAACTTTTATGAATAAAGATTAATTTTTCTCGAAATATATTTTTGAATATTATGGTGTTGATTTGATATAATGTTATAGTTGTGGGTATTATTAACAAATTTTGCAAAGTAAACAAGTGGTTATATAATATTCGATTGGTCGGAGAATATTCGTTTTAACAGGGAATATTCGTACGATGGCACAATCATTGGTAGACCCCACAACGAAAGTATTGTCATAGTTAAAAAAGGACAGAATTATCTTTTTATAAAAATAACTACGAAAGTTTCTGAATTAAATTGTTGAACTACCCGGTGGTAAAAGTATGCGATATATGTGTGGTTGCGTAGTAGCACACGGTATTGATTATTGATGCTTACGTGAGAAGTCACTCGGTTATACTCAATTATTACTATGAGAATTCACGCGTAATATCTTTCATATTATTGATTCAATTATTATCACAAAGATATCATCTGCATAATATTTTATATTATTAAATCAATAATTGAGATTTACAAAGTTATTCATATTATTATTTGCAATATCGACAATGTCTAGAAGTTCTCATCAATAGAGGTTTGGTCACCTAATCATGCTACCAATATGGAGAAATCCTTATCTGAAAGCCCTCTCTTTCTTTGGGAACGACACGGTTGTTAAATATTGTGAGTTATAATATTAATAATGAATAAGTTCGTGTTGATTAAAGATGAAATTGATAGCTCTATTGTGTTGGGATTATTAGTGTTAGTAGAAATTGACATCTATTTCAATAATAATGGATGTCTGGAGGTTATATTGATCAATCGGGTAATTAATCGGATAAATGAGCAATTAATTGCTATTAATTCACATGCTTATAACTATGTGTGTATTATTGATTCACATTCATGTACTATTAGGAGAGGTGGTGCAAGATTGATAATACTTGCATGACTAAATTAAAAATGGAGGTATAGATGAAGGTACTATACTGTAATTATTTTTTTTCACATGATTGTACTATTGATTCACATGATTGTATTATTGATTCACAAGATGTACTATTAGGGAAGGTGGTGCAAGTTTGATAATACTTGCAGGACTAAATTAAAAATGAAGAAAAAGATGAAGGTATTATACCGTAATATTTCGAGCCCCAAAACGTGCAATTATCGAAACTATGTTTTCCTATAAATAGAAGCTCATTCTTCCTTCATTCTCACCAATTCACTAAGACTCACAAGAGCATTTATAGAGAGAGAAGCTTTAGAGAGAAAGTAGAAGAGAAGTCTGCTACCTCACTATTCCAGTATTCAGTCTTCTTCTGAGGTAAGGGATATTATTTTGTTCAGTATTCATAGGAATAATATTTTTTTCAATACTCTGTAGTATGTGAGTAATATTATTTCGTCTTGTATTCCTGATTATACCATTATTCGGTTAAAGTATTGCTTCTATATTCCGTGAAATTAGTAGAATATCCTTGAAATTTGCGCTTCATCTAGTATCGCTTCACAAGGATATTTTCTGCACATTCTTGTTAAATTTTAAGTTTTCATTATTGGCCGTAGTGCAGGGGTGATTCAATTATGTGGATTATTTATTAAGCTGAGTCTCAGCGATAAAAGTGATGAAAAACCTTTTAAATCATAGAAGATAGTAGATTTTATGCTCTACTTGACTCTTCTAATAAATTATTTGTTCCGCTGCAGTTAAACTTGATGTTTGTTATATTTTATCAGTTTAACACTGTTGAAGGCTAACGATAAATTATTCTGCATTATATTAGTCATAATATTTCTTACTGGGCTAGTTGAGCTCACCCTTTTGCTTTCATTGTTCTCTTCAGGAAATGAAATCGTAGCTGGGACTAGTCGGGGAACGGAGTGATAGTCCAGATGATAGCATTAGTAGTCCTCACTATTCTATGAAATAGTGTGATAATAAATGTATTGAGGACTCCATTTGAGTTGAATACTGTCTCGAAGACAATATTCGTATTAAAACTCTCAGTTTATGTTTTGTCGTATTTTACACGACAGATGTATTATTAAGTTGTATTTGAATTTTGTACCATGTATTTGGCGACTCAAGATGGGTGATGTATACCTATTTTGGGGGCGTAACACGTTTGTTGTAAGTTTGATTTATTCTATGGGACCAATAGGTCATCATCTAAGAGTTATTTTCTTCAATAGTACTTGCCTTTACCAGACGTCAAACCACTTACTGTTTCACATTATAGGCGTCAAACCACTTGCCTTTTCACATTACAGGCGTCAAACCACTTGTCTTTTCACATTACCAGTCGTTAAGCCACTTGACTCTTCACATTACAAAGGCTATGCTCGAAATATTCTATAAATAGAATCTTATTTCTTCTTTCTTCTTTCATTTTCACCAATTCACTAAGACTCACAAGAGAAAACTATAGAGAGATAATCAGAGAGAAAGACGAAGAGTATTCTGCTACTACACTATTATAATATCTAATATTCTAATAAAGTAAATGGTATTATTTCTTTTGTATTCGTAAAGGATGTTATTTTCTTTCATATTCGTTCGTGATATTACTTCATACTCGTAAGGGTTGTCATTCTATTCCTTATTAATCTATGGGTATAACCTGTCTACGCGGATTACCGCATGTCTGGTGAATAACACGTTGTATTCATTCTTTAATCTGTGAGAATAACATGTCTACGCGGATTACCGCATGCATGATGAATAACCCTTCACACTCATTCTTTATTTGTGAAAAAGATCTGTCTACGCGAATTACCGCATGACGGGTGAAAATCCATTTGCACTTTCGTATATTATTTCTTTTCATATCCCTAAATCTAAAATTACTATGGTAAGTATTGCTTATATAATTCCTGAAATGATTAGAAATTCCTTGAGGTTTGCGTTTTATCTAATATCATTTCATTGGAATATTGGTCTGAACTTTCTTATTAAATTTCAATATTTTCATTCGGGGTACTATTCACGACAAAATTGATTTCTTTTCTGTCCAAATTATTTTTGATATATGAATATCATTCTTGAATTTTACTCCACAATTAATTATCATGGTGATAATTTGGACATTCTTGAACTCTGGATAAATTGAATTATAAATCTATAATATTTATCCTTGATCTCACTTGATTGATTCCTTATATCATTGTCATCATCCTCATGCTTATATTGTGGTGAAAGTCATCTTTGGCTCGTAGTGCATAGATAAACTGTTGATTGGTATGATTATATGACCAGGAATTGTGTATTGGTATAATCATGACCTGTATTGTTACAGACAAATGATGTGATGAAAGTCATCTTTGGCCCGTAATGCATTGAAGGACAGTTGTTTGACATAATCATGACCACTGGTGATACAAATGAATATCCTTGACCCGTAGTGCATGAATAATTTGTTGATTTGAAACAAATATTGATTGGTATTACAAAGATAAAATATCGATGATGTATTTTTAAATCATAGAAGATAGTAGACATCATGCTCTACTTGACTCTTCTAATGGATTGTTTGTTCCGCTGTAGTTGTAGATCTAAAACTTGTTGTCTATTGTATTCTATCAGATTTTTCACTATTGAGGATTAAGAATAATTTGTTCTTCATTATCTTATTCATAATATTTTTTACTGTGCTACTTGAGCTCACCCTTTTCCTTTTGATTCCATTGTTCCTCCTAGGAGGCGAGAATGTAGCTGAGACTAGTCGGGGAGTGGAGTAATGGTTCAAGATGGTTATTTTAGTAATCCTCACTATTTTGTAAAATAGTGTGACAATAATTGAAATGAGTACTTTATTTTTAAGTTTGGATATTGTCTACAAGACAATATTTATATTGAAACTCATAGCTTATGTTTTGTGGTATTTTATACGACAATTAATAGTTGTATAAATGAAGTTTATATTTGAATTATGTACTATGTATTTGACGACTCATAATGGGTTGTGTGGACCTATTTTGGGGGCTTCACACAAAGTGTCACATTTTGAAATATAAAATGGAATGTCCAAAATGAGATAAATTTGAGAGTTGCAAAGTGAATTTTACTCTATCAATAAAATAAAGTTACACTTTTTATTAATTAAATTCTGAAAGATTAAAATTTATTTAATATACATTTAGACATATTTTTTTGTAATTAAAAAGTAAAATCTTAATATTCATAAAAAGTGCAAATCAACAAAAAAATTATAATTATTTTTCACAAATATTAAAATTTATATTAAACAAACTTAGACAAAACTTCTTTCAAAATGAATCTTATTGTTCGTATTAAAAATTATGTTAATTATTTTTCTCAAATATTATACTAAACTTAAGTCACACTTGAGCATAATTATTTAATGTAAAAATGACAAATGTTGTTACTAAAATAAAAAAGATTAAAAAATCTTCTTACAAGATAGATGTAATAATAAATATTATTTTATTCAACATTGTCATAAAAATAACACTAGCTATACACTAAAATATAAAATCATGATTATTAACATCCCAAATTTTGACATATACTCAAGATAAATTTAACATATTATAATTATAATATATAATTAAAATTTTAAATAATTATTTTTTTGTTTTAACACCAAAAACTAAACTATCAACATACCTAATTTGCTCTAATTATAAAAACTCCATTAATAATTTAATTTGAAATTCTTAATAATTTGTATTATTTACCCAAAAATATTTGTTTTAATTAAACTAAAATAATTTTTTTTTATAAGTCACCCAACAATTTGAATGAGATGATCTTAATTATAAACAAAATTATAATTAAAATATATTGTATTAAAATAGATAATTATGTCGTTAAGAATATATATGTGTGTATATATATAATTTATGAATTATAACTTGATACTATAAGAAGAAATACGTAATTTGTAGGGGTATTAATTTGTAGGAGTATTACTTAAAAAAATTAGAGAGTAAGCGAGTGTTATTATGATGGGTATAAAGGCTGTTATTTTATTCTAGTCTTTGTTTTTCTTAGTTCGATTACTTTCGAACACTGTGGCCGTAAGTTGCCACTCTTTTCTGTTTTGGTTCCATAACCCAAAAGGACCAAACCCTCTGCCAGACTTCCGACGAATTAGCCGCCGTCCACCAATTGCTTCCGACGAATATAGAGAGGAAGAATGTCGGTTCTTATCGTGACGAGTTTGGGCGACATCGTCGTGGATTTGCATACAGATCGTTGTCCTTTAACCTGCAAAAATTTCCTGAAGCTCTGCAAGTAAGCATTTCATTATATTCAATTATGCTTTTGTTTCTTTCGCAATTTATATGCACACAGCTTGTTGATTTTTCACGGTTATGTTGTCGGTAAGTTTTGTTTATTTTGTCAAAAAAAAAACGAAGAAATTATGTCGATTTTAATTTTAAGATTCAGAAATTCAATCCCAGAAAACCCTTTAACCCAAGTTTTATGCTTGGACGGTGAAGCTTTTGATAAAATGTGGAAGGGAAATTATGTATATTTTATCTCGCGGCTGTTTTTGGGTGTGGTTATTGAAGTATAAATTAATAGCTGGAGCTTGTATTGTATGTCAATAGGTAATAGATCAGTTCGGTTGGCTACAGAACTGAGAACACTTTAAAAACGATATTTTTTAGCTTTTTTTTGTCAAATGCAACTGTATATGTATATATATTTATATATATGATAAAAGTATGGAAAAAGTAAGAGACTTTATTTTTTTTCCTAGGAAGTCTTATAATTTAAGACTCTTATTTAAAATAATTTTTTTAGTAAATCTATGCCTTTGAAATTATACTTTCAATACATAGAATAATGGATTTCACTTCGTAGAATTACATAATAATTGGTAGACTCCCTTATCTTTTCATATTTTCATCGTCTATATGGTTAGATTTGAAAGAAAACATAAAAAAATGTCATTTTTAGAGTGCTTTGTAGCCAAGCTTGGCAAAAGCATGCCTTATATTATCTTTTACCAAATATATATATTTACACACGTATATACACAAAAATTTGTTTTTGTGTGGTTATTGAAGGATTAAGTATTACAATGGGTGTCTATTTCACAATGTTCAAAAGGATTTTACTGCACAGACAGGTGATCCTACTGGGACCGGATCTGGCGGTGATTCTATATACAAGTAAGAAATAATATTTGCAGACACTGTTCAATGTTATCTATTGAATTTATGGTTGGTAATTAAATGTGTTTTGGTCTGGATTTTGCAAGATGTGAACAATTTACACCCGTTCTTTCAGATTCTTATATGGAGACCAGGCTCGCTTTTACGGTGATGAGATTCATTTGGATTTAAAGCATTCTAAGACTGGCACAGTAGCCATGGCTAGTGCTGGAGAGAATCTTAATGCTTCTCAGGTAATGCTATTGCTGCCACAGTGCTGAGGTAGAATAGAAATCATTAAGTATTTGCGTTTTACTCATTTACCTATTATGTGTTGGCATTGACATATTTTCTTTTACATTCTATGTATTGCTTTTGTTGGTAGTTGCTACATTCTCGAAGTAAAATATTTTGAGTCCTTTATTTCATTGCTTTCACTTATATATTTTCTCTTATTTTTGCTCTGGGCCTAAATCATTTCACGTATTGTATATCTCAATGTTTAATTATAATTCTTTTACAGTTCTACATGACACTGCGCGACGATCTTGATTATCTCGATGGGAAGCACACTGTGAGTTTTCTGAGCCATTTTTTCTTCTCTTTGTTTATATTAAAAGATGCAATTGGTTTCATTGAATACATATATGATTCATACTTCATCAATCCCATGTGCACTGCCAACCCTTTTTCTTCTAAACTTCTACCGCAAGGTTAGCATTTCATTTTTAGATTGTAATTAGGCTTATGGAAAGGTTGACGTTATTATACAACTTTGGGGTGTCCAAAGTGTAAAGTTCATGGCTATATTTGTTATTCTCCTTTGAGGAATTGTCTGAAGTCTAAAATTCATGATCCTATATTTGTTGTTCTTCATTGAGTAATAGTCCAAACTCCTTATGGAGAGGTTGAATAAAGAATGCACTGACCTAGTAGGGCCAGAAGCGGAACTAGGCGGGGGCGGGCGGGGACATCTCGCCTCGGTAGGCGTGGGTCCAAGCGTAACTAGGGGAGGCGGGGCGGGTGGGGGGTGGGGGCCACGCCCGGGCTGCTGTCTCTGCTGAGTGTGGGGAGAAGATTGGCGAGGTTTGCTGTGCTTGTTAGGGTTTGAGATATTGCTAGTTGTGAGAGTGAGGGCGGCGGTGGGGGTGGGGTTTCCGGGGTGGTGCCATCGGTGATGGCGATGGGGGGTTTTGTTCGTCTTGGCCTGAGAGACAGTTTTAGTTATTGACTACTATCTCAAAAATACATAATTTGAATAGTAAAATGGTAAAGTGATAACAAATTATTAATAAAATTGTTTACAATTACTCATTATAATACTAGGTCAATTATATGGCTCAAGTGTTCATAGCCATCCTGAATTATAATATATATATATATATATATTATGTGATTACTAAAAATCAAAAATATTTAAAATCAATATATGATTATTTTAATTGTTATACTTTATTTTCTAAAAATCAATATATGATTTTTTTTTTTTGTGAGACGGATAAATATTTAAAATATAAAATCAATTAGCTTTTCATAATATATCAAAGAAAGAAGAATTTTTTTAATTCAAGTTAGGAGTTTTTTTTTTAACTAACATGAAACGACGTCGTTTCATTAAAAAAATTAAATTCTATCATCCTATCAGGATTTAGGCATAAGACATAAACAAATTCTCTTTTTCTTCTTCGCCTCTTCCTCAATTTCTCTTCGTTTCTTCCGCCGCTCCTCCTCAACAAGGCCTCTCCTCGCTCGGCGGCCGGGGTCACATACTTTTTGTTCACCGTTAATAAATAAAATTTTTTTATTGATATATTTTGACCCTCCTATAAAGAAGTTTTGGTTCCGCCACTGTGTAGGGCACGGTTTGCAATGCAGTTATCAATTTTATCTTATATACACTCTTATTTATTAAATCACTGGTTAACATGTTTTGTAGATGAAAGGCCTGTTACTAGAATTTTCTTGTTCATGTTTTGTGGTTCACAAAGGTTATAAAATGTTTTTTGGTAATCAATGTTCCAAAACTTGAATGTAATACACTTATAGATGTTGTCTTTTAGTGTTACAATATGGCGTGCTTACTAATATTGGAGGGTTGTTACACTCAACTTCAAAGCTGACTTTTAACATGGATTTGCAATTGTGCTTCCTCTGAGTTATTTCCTTGTTGGGTGAATCTTTCTTTACTTTTCTGTGATAAACTATTAGATTACTTATAAGATAATCTCCAATTATTGTAGGTTTTTGGGGAGGTTGCCAAGGGCTTGAAACACTGAGTAGGATCAATGAAGCTTATGTTGATGAAAAGGGCAGGCCATATAAAAAATATCAGGTTCATCGGCATTCCTATTCTTATAGTGTATTTTGATTGTGTAGATTCAAGTTTTGATCATTTCATTTCATTTTTTTGCTTTTCATTAATGCTCTTCTATTGTAACTAACAAATCAAATTTCTCAAACAGGATTAAGCATACTTATGTACTGGAAGATCCTTTTGATGATCCTCCACAACTAGCTGAGCTGGTGCCAGATGCTTCGCCTGAGGGGAAACCCAAAGATGAGGTAATAAATGATGACAGTTTTTTCATATGTGCATATATATTACAATTTAGTATCTCTAGAATTACCAACAATGGTGACATATTGTTACAGTAACAAACTTTCATTTAGGTCATTACCATTATTTTCATCAAACTTTCACCAAGTAAAAAAAGAACTACTTACTTTTCCTGCCATCTTTGGAAATGTTTTATTATTACTGCTTTTATCTTTTCCACACATATTGAAAGGAACTTATTTTAGAATGCAAAAAGAACACTTAATCTTTCGCTTGATAGGAATGAAATGAAGCAGACCTGTAAAGAAACATATAATAACCCAAACATAATGTTCTCATTTTCTTCTGGTTAAACAGTAGAAATTCATCTTGATTTTATAAAGGTGGTCAGGATTGGGACTGATGGGGCTGTTTTAGCTTATTCAATTGCCAATGCATTCACAAAGTAGCTGTAGAAGATATCATCCTTTGAAGTTGTTCATGCTGCATTTAGATGTTCATGATGGCAAACTTTCCAGAATGTGCCAATTATCTTAACTGGTGTGCCATTAATGGGAGGATTCAAAGTATATACACCGAGCATATCGAAAAGGAAAATCTGTATGCTTAGGTTTGAAAGAGGAGGAAAATGAAACTGAGAAAAACCTTGTTCCTTTTGAGACTGTCTCGACAAATAGGTTAGGTGCATGTGCTTAGAGAGAGAAGTTGTGTAATTAATTTTATGACACTAGAGTTCTTTCACTGTCAAATTTCAGCTGAAACTTGTAGCTTTGCTGGGTTTGTCATACACAATGATCCTCCTTCACAAAACCATGTTCCTTTCATAATTATGCTTCTACATTTTACTTAGGTTGATTATGAGGTGCGACTTGAAGATGACTGGGTGCCCATGGATGAGCAATTAGCTCCTGGAGAGCTTGAGGAGGTTATCCGTGAAAAGGAAGCACATTCCAGAGCAGTGGTTCTTGAAAGTGTAAGCATTTAGTACAGCATTGTCAGTTCTAGTATTTAGTTCCTATATTAACAAAGTGTTGTATTACAAGTTATAATGCCTGTCCTATATTCATTACAGATTGGGGACATTCCTGATGCCGAGATAAAGCCTCCTGAGAATGTGCTTTTTGTCTGTAAACTAAATCCAGTTACTGAAGTGAGTGCTGCTTATATTCTCATTTTCTACATCGCTACTGATGCTTGTTGTGGCTATAGTATTGGACGCTATTGCTTCATTACACTTTCTCTGTACCATGATTTGTCAGTGCAAGTTCCTTTGTTCATTTATGTGTACTTCTGATTGCAGGATGAGGATCTGAATACAATCTTTTCACGTTTTGGAACTGTTACATCGTGAGTTATTATATGTTTGAATAATTTTTTTTGCTATTCTTTTTTCTTGCATACATGTTTCTAAGGTTTATAAATGGTGGCAGAGCAGAAATAATCCGGGATTTCAAAACTGGCGACAGTTTATGCTATGCTTTCATAGGTGAGTTTCTCCCCAAACTCTTCTGTTAATATTCATCCTCAAGCAATGTCCGTGAAGGCAAATTTGCAACTTTGTATCTGTTTCCCTATGATGTTTTCTTTGCTTATTTGATTTGAATTCTGAACATAAATATGTCAGGTCACTGCTATGTTTGAAATCACCTAAACATTGAGTTAGTAACCTAGTATGTGATTTCTTGTTAATCTTGTCAAGCTCTCATCTCTTTACAAGTTTACATAGTTTGTCCTAACTCCTAAGCCCAAAATTATATGTATTTTAATTTTGATAGGCTTACAGCTAACATAAAACTTTACTTCCAACCTTCAGGAAAGCGGATCGTTTATAAACCAGAAAAATGGGGACAATGAATGGTGGCAAGCATAGTATTGTTCCCTTTGATGATTATCAATTGCAACTTGTTCATACTAAAGATAAAAAAGAAAAATTGGTGTATCAGTTAGTTGAATGATTTTTGTGATGTCTTTAACTTAATAACTTCTAGGGAGCTGGATAGCCTAGATTGAATGTTGCATGTTCATGTTAAAATTTCTATGTTTATGAAATGGGCCTTAAACGAACCTTACAGCAAGCATCAACTAGCTTTAGAAATTTATACTTGTCCTTCAAAATGACAGACCAACAAGCCTTTATAGAGGGGATATGCTAGGAGATTAACTTCCCAACCGATGTGGGACTTATTTGTCTTGGGAAATTTTTTGAAACTCAACTTGCTGTCTCTAACAGAGGAGGATAGAAAGGGATTCTTCATTCTTAGTGATGTGGGACTTTCTCCATCCGTACAAACTTAATAGAAACAAATTCTAACTCGTCAGGGACAATAGCATTCTTTCTCTATCTCAATAATCATCGTGGAATCAGCTATAGCCTAGAGGAAATATGTTTGTCTACCCAGATCTATTATTCTTCATTGGTCTTCTACCCAGAATTCTCTTGGTCATTCAATATGCTCATCATTAAGGCTAGTAATGCTACCTTTATCATTTTAGAATCACACTCTCTGTCCCTCACATGCAGTGTTGCTTTGCTATTTTTTTTCCAAAAAGTTCTTATTTATATTATTGTTTATGGTCGAATTAATTTGGCACACATTCTATGCGTGTTAATTCAAGCCAGTTTCTTAAAATAATTGAGGCGTGTGGCATTTAATGGGTTTTACATTTTGGTTGTTGACTTATTGAGTGGTTAATGACTATAATGAACTTTGTTTAAACTTTGATGCTTTTAAGGTTATGCTGTGAAGCCTCCCTCTTTTTCCCCAACTGATTAATAGAAATAATTTAAGAGAACTTTTTTGTAAACATGGAGATTCCAGTGACTTTAAATCTGCTTTCTTTTCTGCATTCATCTCTCTAAAAACTAAAAATCATTTAAGGCAGAAATTTTATCAATAAAAAAAAGTATTATCTTTAAAGTGCAATCATACTTGCATTGATTACAATGTTTTAAAATATCAAACATCCATATGTACTTTTGAATAATTTATAGAGAAGATAATGAAACATTTTCTGACCCAATTCTTGGTCTATCTTACGCAAGACAATAAGAAAATCTCAGTTTTCTTCTGGGGTAATACGTTGAGAGCAATGAGAAATGGTGTTGAACTTTATCTGCTTAGATCCTACTTCGGAAACATAAAGAAAAAGGATCTTTTCCCCTGTTATATATATATATATATATATTGGTAGTGATCCATAACAAATGTTTGCTAAGGACACTATTACAACAAACAAATCTCTCACCATCCAATGTGAGATCTAAGGGTCGAGATTAACTTGGGCATGGGCCTGATTGCTAGTCCTTCTAGCGGTCAGGGAAACTTAGCAACAACCATTATAATGACTAAGTTGCCCTCGAAGATTAGCGGGTCAGGCTAAACGGCGACGTTTATCATCAATACGACATCTTATAGCTTGTCCGCTAGTAGGAGTAGCAGCCAAACGATAAACAAAACCCAGATTTGGATCTGTTTGTTGCTATCAAACATTTACAGACAATCCACATCAATTGAAAGGAAAAAGAAGACAAGGCTAATGCTAGACAAAGTCAATTCTATATCAAAATTCAAGTTTGAATCGGTTATTAAGAATATTCCTACCATTTTTTTTAACGAATTTATGTCAATTTATAAAATACGACTAGAATTATATGTATGAAATAGCAAATTAGGTAGTATGTATGTATACATGCATAACTAATTTTGTATGAAGTCATATATATGCATAATATTAATGTATTTTATGTGAAAATTTAGACTAATAATATGAAATAATTGGTGTTTACGTATATACATTGAATAATTGGTCATGTATGTCTTTATATATGCAATATTATTAGCGGTGTTGGTATTTTTTAGGTAAAATATGGAAAATTGGTTGTCTGGACCCATTGACCCTAGTGCTCTATATGACCAACAAGGTCATGTGTCGGAGGATGTATGGGAGGGTGTTGATAGGGGTACACTTGCATCGTCCCAAACTACCGCCGTAACCTATGACATAACCTATGACAAATGTGACCTTGCTAAGTTACAAAAAAACTACTAATTGGGTGGGGGTTTGGAGTGTTTAGCCATCCGACAGTAGTCATCAAAACGGATGTCAGTTTCGTGTCCGTCATAGTTGAGAGATTGCGGTCGGAGATTGCTGTCGGAGACATACATTTCATATGAAGTGTGGGGAAATAACAATAACTTTATAAGATGTTCAATTTATTTTTGGGTTGCCGGTGTTGGGAAATTCCTTAATTTGTCCCTCATTTGATGCCCCATCGAGGTATTTCAGAGAAATTTTTGGGGATGACATAGCTTTAGAATGGAAGAACGTAAAAAAAGACGTGATATTTCCTTAGTTTGGTTGCACAAAAATTATTCAAAGAGCCCAAAAAAAGCAATTAAGAATATGGTTGGGCATACATCCTTTGGTTATGCGGTGCAATCTTATTTCCAACTAAGTTAAGAAATAATGTATACCCTAGGTATATGTATTTTGTATATGATTCAAATAAGATTGCCACATATGCATGGGTGTTGCTTGCTTGGCGTATTTATATTGGGCTTTGTACACAACTACCTTGTTATAAATTTGGTCATACGAGCGTCTTATAGTTGGAAGGACTAACCTTAGGCTAAATTTTTTATTTTGGCTTCTTGGGGCAACAACTTGGGCAAACTTGACCAATCATCAATATCCCGATAGGCAAGAGAATCCCCATCACCCTCTAACCATTTATCCTTCTACCCTTCTACCCTTCTACCAAGGGAATTTGATAGGCAGCCTAAGTGAGAGGTAGTTTGGCAATTGTACCTTAGATGGGACGATGATTGGAGTGGTTACAATTATGAGGCGAGAATGGTAGGATCTGATCGGGTCGTGAGGCAGTACGGGTATTTACAAGGTATTCCGTCCCTGGCCGAAAGACATAAATTTCTTAGAGTACCTAGGGAACAAAAATTCGAGCCGGAGGATTACATGGAATTGTGGCGAGAATACATCAGTGGAAGATGTATATGGACAATCTCGAGGGACAAACAATGCAAGTTGCTAAGAATATCCCCATGGATACATACTTCAACTGGTACAATAGAATCACTCGACATATACGCATCGCTCTCGACTCGAAGGAGATCCTAACACTTTGTACGAGTCTATAATCAACATTGCATGGTTAGCAATTTAAATTTTTATTTAATTTTCAATTAATATAATCTCTCGTATACTTTAATGCTAATGATTTTTTTTTGTCATAGATTGAGAACGCAAAGTCTCTGTTGGACAAAATGTTCCCTCTCAACCAAGACATTCTTTCGGAATACAAACTCATGAAAGAGGGGTGGGACCACTTTTATGCTATCTATGATGCGGATGTGGGGCAGTGAGTATATGGGGTGAAGAAAGAGAAGGATTCCAATTCCACGAAGAGACAAAGATACCCAGTTCATCGGGCATGCAAGATATCTACATCCCTAGCACCCATGCCGATATTCCGCAACGTACATACGACGGTGCATCAGATTTCATTGGGAATGTTGTTCCAATAGAGGAAGTCCTCATGCAGATTGAATATGTACCAAAAGAGTCTATACCAAAGAGACTTTGTGGGCATAAGATTCAAATCATCAATGAGAATTTCTTCTCCCCAACTCTTGCCAATCCCCAGATGTTTCCCATTGAGTATTCCCAAGGGTTGTATACTTTAACTCACGAAAAAATCAATTTCTTATGCCTGGAATTTGGATATATGAGCATGTCATGGACGCATATATGTTGCTTTTGCAGGATCGTGAAGGAAAATACCGGCTCGAGATAGAGAGGTGGGCCAAATTTGGGTTCATGGTCTCCTTCATGCATTTAGAAAAAGGTACATTGTCCGTATAGGACCCAAATTCCAAATTGCACTGCCATATTTTGCGAATCATATGTTCAACCTCAAGTGGGACCGCACTTGCATGAGTGTGACTATATCTTTATGCATGTATGTATAACCAGTAATCGTCATTTCATACTGTTAATCTTCACTGTGAAAGATTGGAAGATTATTATCCTCCACCACCTATATAATGACACCTTTCATCAAGCTGATGCAAGGGCAGTCCCACTTGAGGTTGAACATATGATTCGCAGAATTCGGCTACGCGATTTGGGTCCTTTAGGGACAACACACTTTTCCCAAAGGCCATGAATCCAAATTTGCCCCACCTTTGTATCCATTCGAGCCGATATTTTTCTTCATTATCCTGCAAAAGAAACATATACGCGTCCATGACATGCTCATATATCCATATTCCGGGTAGTAAGGAATTGATTTCTTCATGAGTCAAAGTATACAACCTTTGGGGATGCTCAATGGAAAACATCTAGGGATTGGCAGGAGTTGGGTAGAAATTCTCATTGATGATTTGGATATTGTGCCCACAAAGTCTCTTTGGTATAAACTCTTTCGATCCATATTCAATCTGCATGTGGACTTTTTCTGTTGGAACCTTATCCCCAATGAAATTTGATGCACCCTCGTACCCTTGTATGTAAGTTGCAGAATATCGGCCTGGGTGCTAGAGATGTAGATGACATGCTTGCCCGATGAACTGGGTATCTCTGTCTTTTCATGGAATTGGAATCCTTCTCTTTCTTCGCCCTCGTATACTCCTCCCCTCCCTCACATCCGCATCATAGATAGCATACAAGTGGTCCCACCCTTCTTTCGCGTGTTTGTTTTTTAGAGGCATGTTTAGACTTTGTCCAACAGAGTTTTTGCACTCTCAATCTATAATGACAAAAAAAGCAAATAAAAAATAAAATCATTTGCATCAAAGTATACGAGAGATTATATCAATTGAAAAATAAATAAAAATTTAAATTGTTTACCATGCTATGCTGATTATAAGCTCATACGAGGTGTTAGGATCTCCATTGTGTCGAGGGCGATGCAGATATAGTCGGGTGATCTTATTATACCAGTTGAAGTATGTATCTGATATCCTTAGCAACTTATATTGTTTGTCCCTCGAGATGGTCCATATACATCTTCCACTGCTCAATGTATTCTCTCCTTAATTCTATGTAATCCTTCGGTTCAAATTTTTGTTCCCTAGGTGCTCTAAGAAATTCATGTCTTTTGGTCGGGGATGGAATACTTTGTAAATTCTCGTCGGTCAGACATTTTATATTCTATAATATCAAAATCAAAGGGATCCGACTAGATCCTGCCATTCTCGCCTCATAATTGTAACCACCCCAATCATCGTCCCATCTAAGGCACGATCGCCAAACTACCTCCCACTTAGGTTGCCTATCAAATTCCCCCAGTAGAAAGATAGATGGTGATGGGGATTCTTCTGTATATCGGGATATTGATACTTAGCCGAGTATACCCAGGACGTTGCCCTAGGAAACCAAAATAAAAACTTTGGCTTAGGGTTAGTCCTTCCAACTACTCGTATGACCAAATTTGTATCAGAGTGACAACTATTGACATACTTGGTCTTTCTCCTAGTAGTTGTGTACAAAGCCCTAAGCGGCACCCATGCATGTGGCAATCGTATTTGGATCTTATACAAAATACATATACCTAGGGTTTACATTATTTCTTGACCTAGTTAGAAATAAGATTGTCCCGCATAACCAAAGGATGTCTGGCTTTGTGTAACGCCTAACCACATCCCTACTTGATTTTTTTGGGCACTTTGAATAATTTTCATGCAACCAAACTAAGGAAATACCATCAAATGAGGGATAAGTTCAGAGTTTTTCCAATACCGACAACCCAAAAATAAAATTTCCTCCAAAGTTTTTGTTATTTCTCCACACTTCATATGAAAAGTATTTCTCTGTCCGTTATCTCTCAACTAGGGTGGACACAAAACTGCCATCACCAAGATGGCTAAACACTCCAAATCCCCACCCAATTTGTAGTTTTTTTGTAACTTAGTAAGTTCCCATTTGTCATAGGTTATGGCGGTAGTTTGAGATGATGTAAGTTTACCCCTATCAACATCTTGTTGGTCATAAAGGACATTGTGGTCAATGGGTCCGGGCAATCAATTTTTCATATTTTAACTAAAAATACCAACACCAATAATATTCCATGTATAAAGGTATACATGACCAATTATTCAATGTATATACGTAAACACCAATTATTCCATATTATTAGTTTAAATTTTCACACAAAATATGTTAATATTATGCATGTATACGACTTCATACAAAATTAGTTATGCATGTATGCATACTACCCAATTTGCTATTTCAGACATGTAATTTAAATCGTATTTTATAAATTAACATAAATTTGTTAGAAAAAAAATTTGTGAGAATATTCTTACTTGTAATTGGAGTAGAATAACTGATTCAAACTTTAATTTGGATATAGAATTGACTTTGTCTAGCCTTAGCTTTGTCTTCTTCTTTCTTTCAATTGATGTGGATCATTTGCAAACGTTTGATAGCAGCAAATTTGCAAACGTTTGATAGCAGCAAACAGATTAAGTTTTGTTTTATGGTTTGACCGCTACTACTACTAGCGACTAGGCTATAAGATGTCGTATTGATGATAAACATTGTCGTTTAGCCTGACCAGTAGTAGGAGTAACGACCTGACTAAAATCTTTGAGGGTAACTTAGTCATTACAGTGGTTGTTGGTAAGAGTTTTCTTGGCCGCTAGAAGGACTAGCGGCCGAACCCATGCCTAAGTTGATCTCGGCCCTTAGATTTTAGATTGGACGGTAAAAGATCTGTCTGTTGGAATAGTGTTCCTAGCAAACATTTGCTATGGACCACTACTCTCTCTATATATATACACACCTTTGGCTTTCTTTAGATTCTCACATTGCTTAAAACAAAAACAAAATTCACTACTTTGCTATGTAAATGACTAAGGGGATGCTTGATAAAACTAAATAAAAAATTCTGAATTAATAAATAAACTAAATGAGCTGAATAAAAAAGTGTCTCTGAATGAAAATGATCCCTGAATAAAAGAAACTGTTTCTTAATAAAAAAAAATTCCATTTTAACCCTCTAAACCGTTAATTTTGACCAAGTTTATTTGATAATTATAAATATGTTATCAGAATGCTATTGAATGGACTTTGGACATTTATTAATATAAAATTATAATTATCTAAAAGTATACTAATTTTAAATATAATAACATATTCATCTAAACTACATTTATGTCATACATAAAATTACGTTGTTCCAAAATATAAAATTATAATGAGTTCTAATGTTTATATAGTGAGTTGTAATAATTTGTCTCAAGATGATAAAAAATATTTTCTTAATATTTAATATTTTAGTTAAATAATCTTATATTTTGAACTGTGAGTATTATAAAAATATTCAAAGTTTATATACTTTATTAAGTTTTATTATTGTTATTACTAATATTATTAGAACTTGGTCTCCAAGTACGCATGGTGCCCATACATACTTGGCCACTACTCAACTTTACTTGGTCACTACTCAACTTGTAGCCTATATATAAGGCTTTAGTATTCTTTGTAATAAAATAACAACAATATTCAATACATCTATTTTATCTCTAATATGGTATCGGAGCTAGTTTTATATTGAGAGGCCAACTAGAAGTCTTGCTTCCATCGCCTACAGCACATAGCCGTCGATGGGTATCTTTTTTTTTTTTAGAGAAAACAAAATAAAAATCAATAGTCGTCGTTTGTTTTTGTGGTGAAACAAAAATAGTTTGTCCTTTGTAGTTATTTCACTGGTTGAATATGTAAATGGATGGTTGATTGGAAAGTAAGGATTGCATGGGGTAAAGATTTCAGGAAGAAGTGTGTATTTTGATTTTTTGGGAGGCTAGAGAGTCCTCCGTTGTTGAGGAAGGCAAATAGTCTTTTGTAGTTGTTTTTGAAGGATAGAGAGTCGTTCACATTTGTTAGGGAAACGAGTGTTCTCCATTATTGTCGGCACATGATATCCTCGGAAAGTGGATGGGTGAAATTATGTGTTGAGGTGAGAAATCTTTCTTTGGACATAAGAAAAAAAATTCCGCGCAAATTGAAGAGGGTCTCAATTTGAGGTGGAGTGTTGAAGATAAAAAAATTTCGTGCTATGATTGTTTTGAGTTTTTTGAGGATTATCTGTAACAAGTTGTAAGTCGTGATATAAGACTTCTAATTTGCGGGGGAGTGTTAGAATATATTATTATTAGACCTTGGTCACTAAGTATGCTTGGTGCCCACACACAAGTCCATTACTCAACTTTACTTGGTCACTAACTCAACTTGTAGCCTATATATAAGGCTTTAGTACTCTTTGTAATAAAATAACAACAATATTCAATACATCTATTTTACCTCTAACATTAAGTATTATCCAAAGTACATTTATTGTAAATATAAAGATATAACATTCAAACACACAATTGATATTACTCATCTGTTTCACATAAATAATTTCATTTGTATTTTTTTTCTCTTTCACAAAAGAATTTTCTTCTTATTGATAGCATTATAAAACGATGATTTTCTTTTATTTACTAGCATAATTTTATTATATAATATGCTAAACCAAACACTTATTAAACATGAAATAAAAATGTAATATTTGCTAAATGAAGTCATTAAGTGAAAGCTGACCGAAAAAGCTAGATTGCCTCCACTTATCAAAAAAGTAATATTTGCTTCAGTTAAGTTGTTTGATAACAATTTTTTATAGGTCATGTTTCTGACTTAATGATATCTCTTCTTATTAAGCGGCTACTAAGGGTTATCAAACAACCCCTAAGTTTACTTATTACTTAGAATATATACTGAAGTTTTGTTACGTACTCGAGCCCTCGAGCCTGCTCATGTATTAAACGAGCTGAAAATTCTGGTTGAGCTCGACTCGATTAATTGACATTTATCAGCCAAGTCAAGCTTTTTGTCTAGTCAAGCTTGATTAGCTTGCGATCGGCTCAGTTCTTATACATCCCTACTTCCAGTTGATCAGGTTGTATTTCCCCCCACCTCGCTCCCCCTCCAAAGAAAGTCCCTCATGAGCTTATGAAGTCTCTTATGAACTTAAGCAAGAAATGGAAAAGAGGACATGAAATAGCTTGGCATGCTAGAGAGAGTGCTTTTAATAAGAACCAATCTACCTCCTTTGGACAAGTAACCACTCTTTAAACCGACAACCTTTAATTTTGGCCTTTATGGATGTTTTTTAGGCTACTTCAGAATGATGGTTCAAAGTCGTGGTAGCTGTCAAGGTTGTGGAAGTTTTTTTTTACTCAGTTTTGGTTTCGATTTCTTGTGAGATGCACCGTTATGTCAAATTTATTTATTTATTAATATTATTATTAGTTAATATGTAAATTTACTTTATTTATTATTATTACTTCTATTCCACAAAAGGAGTCCTATTGTTTGATATTATTATTGTTATTATTATTATTACTTCCTTTGTTCCACAAAAGAATTTTCTTTACACTGTTATTTCACTTGAATTCCTTCGTTACACCATTATTTCTCTTATTTCTCCTTGATTTCTCCGTTACACCATTATTTTTTCCCCTTACTGTGAAATTTCATCTATACGCAACTTTACATTGTTAATGATTGAAATTACAATTCATGACTTGTTATGGAATCGGTGAGTAAAGAAACCAAACCGATATGCCAAGGTTTTGGCAACTCGGCTGATACTTTGAAATGTAATACAGTGTTACATCTTTAGTTCCTTTTGCCCTATGATCAATAATTGAATAGTGGTGGTGTTATGTTTTCCTTCGAAAAAGAAAAGATGTAGGATGTGTTTAAAATATTATTAGTTTGGCATTAACAAATGCACTTTAGAAAAAGCCTTTGACACTCAATTACCTTTTCTAGAACACTCAATTAACTTTTATAGAATAGAACTAGTGAAAGAGGGTTCTCGTATTTCCTTTTAACCGGTTATTAGAAGAAAACTAGCTGCTACATTGATGCTTATATATTCAGAATTAACCTCTATCATTAAAAAGTTTACTTATTTCAATGGGACGTTGGACTATTGAGTGCTAATATGCTCCATAGCTAATCATGTAAGTTATATAGTATTCACCTTTCATCAATCTACTCTTGTGTGCATTTCCTTTCTTCAGTTTCTTGGCCTTAATGTGTTTATTTGCAAAATGATGTGCATATATGATCATCGACTACCTTAATGCTTGTCCACTCTCAATATGTATTCTTTTCTAGCGAGTGCTCTTCTTGACATGTCATCATCATATACTCGGCAATCAAACCTAATCAATGTCAATTACATTCTCTATTGTGCCAGAGTTTGAGGATACAGAGGCCTGCAATCAAGCATATTTCAAGGTATGCTACAAGACTTTATTTGTTTTCTTTTTATTATGTTGCATTGATTTGCTAAAACTGGGTTTGTTTCTCTCTATTATGTTGCATTCTCTTTCTGCCTACATATTTTATGACCCTGATATATGGCATCCTTGTATTTGTTTTGAAATTTGCTCTCATTTATAACTACAAAACTGGAATCTTGAATAAAGCTATTATAAGATGAAATTAACTTCATCTAGTTGTGGCAATATTCAGAAGATGCAAGTCTTGCAGTTTTGTTTTAATTGATTTATACTTCAACTTGAATTCCAAGTAGTGCAATTTTTTTTTGATATATACTTCTACATGAGTTCCTGATGTGGTATACATGCGGAATCTTGATGTAGGAGCTGCATGTTGTCAAACTTTTAGTGTCAAGGTTTATTATGTGTTGTGTAGTTTTAACTTGATCAATTGTTGTTTGAATAGATAAGTTTAGGGAGGACTATCTATATTTTGAATAGAAATAGATTATAGATGTATGAATATCGGATGTATTTAGGAATGAGATTTCCCCTAGACCTTCTGGACCCCAACCCCAACCCCAACGGTTGTTTTTTTTTGACAATTGCAATGGTTTAGGGTTGGGCGAAGAAAACCCGCTAGTAAAAAAAGCAAAGTCAGGTCGGGACAGGGTATGCTCCCCCGCCCATAACCCGCCTTCGGCTCAGTGTATTAAATACTCGTGCTTAATGTTATATATGTATTCATAAAAATTAAATTATATATTTAAAATAAAGAAGCAGGGCATGTGGGGTAGGGCAGGGGTTAATAATTCCCCACAAGGTAGGGGATGTGTTTATATATTTAAAATCATTCAAAATAAGTTCAAGACACATAAGGGCCTGATGCGATATGGAAGGAGAAATTTAAGAAGTGTATTATTAATTTTGTATTGTTATTTAGAAATAAATGTTGGATTATTAATATAATTATTTTAGTAGGATATTCTAGAAGTTTTAATTATGGTAGTAGATTATAATTAGGAGATTTTTAATTATGGTAATATATTTTAATTAGGTGAGTTTTATTGTAGTAGGAGATTTTAGTTAGGAGATTGTTTCTTTTTTTAATTAGGTTTTTACTTAGTCTCCAAGTATTGGGTTTTCTATTTAAGCATTATAATACTTCATTATTTTGGGAGATTATTGAATGAATTGATTTGAGATTAAAGCTGTGTGCTTTTGTGCGTGTTTCTTTACCTATTTTGTACGGAGATAGGTACTCTTATTCTTTCTTCCCACCTTATCCTACATCAGGACCTCAACGGGCTTTGAGGAGTTGGGGTCAGGGATTGCAATTTATTATGCAAAAGTAATACTAGAAATCTCAAATTTTTGGTCTCAAATGGGTAACAAATGACGTGGTATTGAATATTTTAGTGATACTTTATAACATAGTCAATCACAAGAGACATTCATAAACAATTTAATGATGACACTTCATTTTCATTTGAGACACGTTTTGAAACCAAAAATTTGAGACGTTATGCAAAACCTTTCCCCTCCCTGCCCCATTGCCATTTCCATTGATACATTTATTAGCTAACAAAGAATTGCTCTCCAAAAATTCTTATCTACGTAACATACCATTGAACCCTATTTTACTAGAAACTCCCCACACAATATCTAGAAGAAATGAGGAATAAAGCTACAAAAGGTTAATTGAATCTGCTTCAGCTCTAGATGAAAAAAATAGGGACTTTTAAATTTTTTTATTTCACCTCTACATTTTATGAAAATATGCTGATCACTCAAAGCAATTGGCTTTAAAGCAATTGGAGATTGTCAAACTCAGCTAGAAGAGAATTTATCAGCTAGTTACTGACTACTAAATAAGTTAAACTATATGTGATAGTTATATTAGAAGTGCGTAACGTTCATATGGTGCAAGTTAGCTCAGATCTCTATAAAAAGTCTAAGAGTCTGTAATTGCACGTTATGTGTGAAAAATAAAACGGATCATGTGTCAAGATCAACCCTAGCCAGAATTTGTTATTTCTAAAGATCCAGAATATTCTCTAGTAACTGACCTTACTTGAATCATGTGAAGGTTTAGATGTAGGATTAGATTTGCTTTTATGTAAGGCTCATGTTTTCCAGCAGCAGTAGATAGTATAAATATCATGAACTCTATTGTAAAAATCATGCTTAGTTTGATGAATGAAATCTGAGAAATCTTTCATGTTGAGGAGTCTCCCTAAACCCCTTCCCCCATTCTCCTCTTTTCTGTCCTTTCGTCTCCCTAACCTGCCTCTGAACTCCTTCTCTTAATCTATATATTTACTGAGTTAAGCTCATTGATCTGAGCCTAACATTATGAGAGTGTACAAACTGTGGATCCAAATTCCCAACCTCTTTCTCTCTCTTCTCACCAAAATTCTCTCTGATTCTTACCTCTTCTTCCTTTCTCATTTGAATTTCTGTTTACTAGCTACAACAGTTAGAGACTTAACTGAAGTCCTAACGAAGATCTAGATATGAGCAGAACAAACAAACCGTCTCATCATCTGCTGCAGATGCTTTGTACATATTATTATGGACTCTCTGCTTTTTTTGATGTTGTATGCCCAGGTGTTTAAAAAATAAGAATTGATGGAAGCAATATTAGGGATACAAAATATGGGAGGAGTATGATCCTAAAAGAAACTGTTTTAATAAGGCTGAAAGCAACCATAGAAACTCATCAACTGAATTCATTATAATCTGCCCCTCAGAAATGTACAAGAAAGTTCTTTTATAGACCTTATAACTTTCAAGATCTAAACTAATAAAGGCAAACCTAGGAATTTCACTTTACTGACTACATTGAATGATTAACTTGAAGGACTAAAAATTGATTCTAAAACATAATAAAACATATATACCATAATAATAAAAGTAAACAAAACGATACTTGTTGAGGAGGATACATGGTCTGCTTGACATGAACCTAAACTGAAATTTCCATCGACTACATCAATCTATCTCCCTTCCAAAATTAGGAATTGACTTCCCATTGGCTTGCCTATACTATCCCAGCTAACATGCTTGCTCTTGCTATTTGAACCAGGTAAATGCTCATTGGAGCGACATCATTCTACTAGATTTTATTTTCTCATATTTTTCCGGACTTCTTCTAATGCAATTTTTCATGTAGGAAATTCCTTCCTAAAAGTTGAATGGGTTACTTGATGTGTCACCCCATGTTTAACCACGTGTTTGCAGTTACTGCACCACCCTTTATAAGTTTCCTCTCTTCTAGGGCTTTGCAATTATTACACCCAAGAAGATGAGTTTGAATTCTCAATTGACCTTGTGACCTATTGTAAAAGTGCAATCCTTTTATCTACAGCTACAACCAAATAATACTTCCTCCGTACCAAATTAAACACCATTATTGACTTTTGAAAGTCAATTTGAAATATTTTAACACTCAAAATTGATCTAATTCATTAAAAATTACAAAACAATAAACCCAAGTTTTTGCAAGTTTGCATTTAAAATGCAGTTTAAAGAAACTTACTGGATTGAGAATCAATCTAATTATTTATTCTTTTCTATGTTTACTCGAATCAAATTATTTGTTCTTATGGCAAACATCAGTGGTTTTTAATTTGATTCCTGCTATGTTTGTTGGCAGATGGATAATGCTTTAATTGATGATCGAAGGATACATGTCGATTTCAGTCAAAGTGTTGCAAAATTGTGGTCCCAGTACAGGCGTAAAGATCACCAGAAGGGGAACGGTAAAGATTTCTTTTGTTGACAATTTAATAATTTATCTTATTTTGTTTCCTTCTGTGGCTTTTTCCTTGTGTAGCGTCATGCATGTTGCTTGATGACCTTGGCAAACTATTTTGTACCGTCTGACTTCTCAAAGTTAGCTGTTCATATATGGATTTTACTTTTGGTGCATGTAGTTGATCCTCAATTATGTGGTCTAGTAGAAAAGTAGCCTGACGCCTCTAATCCAATGTGCATTTTAAGATTCCCCTAGCAGTTTTTGTTATGTCCCCCTTCCCTTGCCTATGACTTGCATGCTTATAGGTAGCCAACTAATGGGAGATGTTCTATCTTCTGCTAAATGAGTTGAATGTTTTTCCCCCCTGTCAAATAGATATTTTTTAATTGACAGGCACGAGTATCAAATCTTTTTATATATCCAATTAAAACAATTTTTTTTTAAAGGAATTGTGTTTATGTATATGTTGTTTTGTATTTGACATTGTCAAGTCTGATGAGTTGTGTCGTACAATGTACATTGAATTTGGTTGGGTTGGTGCCCCAATGTGTAGAGAAAGTATATATTTATATATGTTAAAAGCAGTAGTCATATGGTCATTGAACGGGTGACAGTTGGAAACTACGATATTATGGTATTCTCCAATGTTATTTAAATTTTCTTTCCTTTTCAAAACTTCTCTGGAAGGACAATTATGATTATCTAGTCAACATATTTTATTTAATTACTGTAGGAAGAGGTTGCTTTAAATGTGGTTCACTTGATCACACTGCCAAGGATTGTACTGGAAGCCCGACTGCAAAGCACCAACCTGCAAAATACATCTTAAAAGATGAAAATACCCAGCATGGTGGCGACAATAAGTCGAGGTTTGTGATCTAATGTGTCACCATGAATCTTTTACCCCTAACCCACACCCCCCAAAATAAATAAATAAATAAAATCCCCTTGACCACGACAAGCTCTCTCTCTCTCTCTTGACTCTCACTTCCTCACTTCCTCCCATAACGACATTTTGTTGCAGGTATGAAATGGTATTTGATGGAGATTCCGGTGGAAGTCCTCAACAAAATAAGAGACGTAGAAACCATGAAGGTGAGGATCATATTGAGAAAACAAATGTGAACCGCCAAAGTCCGGATGAACTCAAACACAGGGATTACAGGCACAAAGACTCACGTGACAGGCATAGGCATAATGACAGAAGTAAAGAACACGGTGACGATGAGAGGGATGGGGGAGGTAGAATGCGTTCATTGGGTGGTAGAGATAATGAACACGGCAAAAGAGATGGGCGGGAGTTTAGAAGTGAAATTGGCGGTAGACGCAGGGATGAAAAGTTTGAGAGAGAAAATAAGAAAGTGGATAATGATAGTCCTAGAGACAGGAGGGATGAGAGAGAGCATAGAAATAGAAGTGCAGATAAAAGTAGCCGTGGAGGCACAAGGGACGAGATAGAGTATAAAAAAAGGAGTGCAGAGAATGACTTTTGTGGCGACAGGAGGGATGAAAGAGAGCATAGAAATAAGAGTACAAATAAAGGTAGCCGTGGAGACGTGAGGGATGAGAGAGAGTATAGAAAGAGGAGTGCAGAGGATGACTTTCGTGGCGGGAGGGATGAGAGAGAGCATACAAATAGGAGTGCAGATAAAAATAGCCGTGGAGACGGGAGAGAGTATAAAAAGAAGAGTGCAGATAATGTTTTTCGTGGAGACAGTCAGGACGAGAGAGATTCTAAGAAGAGGGGCACAGATAATGATACCCGAGCAGACCGGAGGGATGATGAAAGTCGGCAGAAGGGAAAAGTAGATAATAAACGAGACAGGCGAGATGAGTTGTATGATAGAAAGACGCATGCTGATTATGAAAAGAGAAGCTTCAAAAGTAATGATGGCAGTCGAGGTCGTGACAGAAGGAACTGATCCAGTTGAGAAGGCTACAATGTAATGGATGCTTAACATGAAAACATGCACTTCCTGTTTTATTATTTAAGTAGAAACTTGTATGCATGCGTATGGGAATTGGGAAAGTTTGCATTTTGGAATGGTGCAGCAGGCTGCCTGCCAGCTTTGTAAGTTTGCTGGGTTTGATTAATACACTTGTTAAGCTAAGAACAGGAAATGAACCCAATGAGATTTATTTTATTTCGCAAGTCTTGTCAACAATTTTTAAGAGTATAATGGTAATAATATATATACTCAGCTTCTAAATTTAGCATCTCATTTGACTTTTCCAAATTAATATGAAATATTTTTAAACTTAAATTTTATGTGTTCTTATAAATAATAAATTTTTTGTAACCCTAGCTATTGTTCAAAACTAAATCTTTTCATATTAATTTTGGATTTTAAAATATTTTAAATTTAATTTTAAATAATTAATATTAATTTGTTAAAAAACTTTGAAATATCATAGACAAAAAACGAAGTTATTGGTATTTATTTGTTCTAGTCCACCATGTTTGGCAATGTCATTTCACTTTTATTTATTTATTTTTATTATTAGTGAACATTTCACACTGATCAACAATTTACAGTAGAATTACAACTTTTTTTTTTTTTTTTGATAAAAGGCGGGAATCGATGCCAGGATGCTCGGATTTACGGTTCACCCTAGGTGGAAACTTATCGCTGCGCCAAGTGTTGTGGCTTACAACTTTTACTTCATTGTAACATATTTCAAGAATTAGAAATATATTCGAATTTTTTAGTTGATCTATGAAATTTAAATGTCAAAAAAGGATATAAATTTATTTGATTATAGTTAAACAAACACTATAACTATTGAAAACTAATTAAAAAACTACTCTCTTCCAAAACTAGATATACATTTTGAATTTTTTGAGTCAATTTGTGAAATTCTAAAATTCAAAATTGATATAAATTATTTAATTTTAATACAAAATATATAACAATTGTAAACTAACTATAAAGTACTACTAATTATCATATTTGTTGTTTTTAAAACTTGAACGAAATCATATCAATTTTAAATTTTAGAATTTTGCGAATTGACTTTAAAAAAGTCAAAATATATTTATAATTTTGGAACGGAATTAAGATTAATCACTATTTTTATTATTTTTAAAATTAATAAATTCATCTCACCTATAATTTTAAATTTTCATATCAAAAGTAATACTTAGAGCCTCTTCGACCGTAACTTATAAGTTGGTCAAATCAATTTATAAGTCATTTGTCACTATTCTCCTGTTTGACAATGACTTTTTGTTTTACTTGTATTGATTTTTAAGTAAAAAAAAAAAGCAAGTATTTATAACTTATTTTAAAATGACTTATAAGTCATTTTAAAATAAGTTAATTTGACCAGTTGTAATGTCTATTTTATCTCTTTTTTTATTAATGTCTTTTTTAGTAATACATTTGATAATAATTTATAAGTCATTACGAGCTGAACATCTTCATAACTTATTTTAACTTAATTTTAGACTTATAAGTCAAATTGATACTAAACATTTTTACTTGTCACAACTTAAAATAATTTATAAGTCAATTTATATTTTAACTTTAATGCTACACTTGGATTAAAAGAATAAAATAAATTAATGAATGAAATAAAAAAGAGAATAAAATAGAAAATTAAATGATTTATTGGATTGAAATTAATTGTTCCATAATATATTTTCATTCATTTTTACCTTCATTCCTCAAAATACATTTTCCAATCCAAACGTGTCTTTGCAGAACGGGCTCAATTTTAGAAATCGATAAGCTCTTCCCCCAACGACTTCCCCCCTCTGTCGTTAGGGTTTAACCGAGGGTTTCTTTCCGTTTTTTATCTGCACTGTTCGTTTTAGCCATGGCGAAAACAGGTCGAGGCCGCCCAGCTAAGCCGTCCGGCTCTCGTTCGGGTTCGTCGTCTCGTTCCCGCTCCCGTTCTCGCTTGTTTTCAGGTTCGGACTCTCGCTCAAGCTCACACTCCGGATCTCGATCCCGTTCTCGTTCGCATTCTTCTTCATCTCCCTCTCGCACCGGTAGTTCTCGCAGTCCAAGTCCCCCTACTAAGAGAAGATCCGTTCGGCAAAATTATGTTTTTGTAAATTTTACTTATTACACTGAATTTTTTATTTTTTGTATTATTCCATTAAACTATTTTTCGTCCAAAAAAATTGATAGACGTTAAATTAGTGCTGACGAAGTGCTGATGTGGCAAAAAAATAAAAAATATTATTTATGTGGCAAAAAAAATTAAAAACAGATTTTTAAAAAAATTTAACATTTAAAATTTTAAAAATAAAAAACATAATAAAATAAAAAAAAAATAAAAAAAGATTTTTAAAAAACAGATTTTTTAAAAAATAGAATTTTTTAAAACATATTTTTTAAAAAAACAGATTTTTTTAAAAAAGAGAATTCTATAAAAATATATTTTTTAAAAAATTGATTTTTTAAAAACAGATTTAAAAAAAATAGAATTTGTAAAAAACGGGACTTTTTTTAAAAAGTAGTTTTTTTTAAAATAGATTTTTTTTAAAATAGATTTTTTTTAAAAATAGAATTTTTTAAAACAGATTTTTTAAAAAAGAGATTTTTTTAAAAAATAGATTTTTTAAAAACAGAATTTTTAAAAATATAATTTTTTAAAAACAGATTTTAAAAAATTATGTTTTTTAAAAAAGCGATTTTTTAAAAATTCTGTTTTAAAAAATTTCTTTTTAAGAAAAAAATCAATTTTTTTAAAAAATCTATTTTTTGAAAAATCTGTTTTTAAAAAGTTCTGTTTTAAAAAATTCTCTTTTTGAAAATCTGTTTTAAAAAAATTCTGTTTTTTTTAAAAGTTGTTTTTAATTTTTTTTTAAAAAATCTGTTTTTAAAAAAATTTTGTTTTTTAAAAAAATCTGTTTTAAAAAAAAATCAGTTTTTAAAAAAGCTGTTTTTAAAAAAATTCTATTTTTTAAAAAAATCTGTTTTTAAAAAATATATTTTTATAGAATTCTATTTTTTTTAAAAATAAATTTTTATAGAATTCTATTTTTTTAAAAAATCTGTTTTTTAAAAAATCTTTTTTTTATTTTTGTTTTATTTTATTATGTTTTTATTATTTTTAAACTTTAAAATGTTAATTTTTTTTAAAAAAATCTGTTTTTGATTATTTTTTTTACATGTTAATATTTTATTATTTTTTTTCTTACATCAACATCACATCAAGACTACTTTTTAACGCACACAAACTTTTTTTTGGACGGAATGACCCAATTTTAATATTTTAATTAATTTAATAGGATAATATAAAAAATTAAAAATTTAGTAGTGTAATAAATAAAACAGTATAGCGGTAAAAAACATAGTTTTGCCTATATTTTCATTCAGTTTTACCTTCAATCCTCAAAATACATTTTCCAATCCAAACGTGTCTTTGCAGAACGGGCTCAATTTTAGAAATCGATAAGCTCTTCCCCCAACGACTTCCCCCCTCTGTTGTTAGGGTTTAACCGAGGGTTTCTTTCCGTTTTTTCTCTGCACTGTTCGTTTTAGCCATGGCGAAAACAGGTCGAGGCCGCCCAGCTAAGCGGTCCGGCTCTCGTTCGGGTTCGTCGTCTCGTTCCCGCTCCCGTTCTCGCTCGTTTTCCGGTTCGGACTCTAGCTCAAGCTCACACTCCGGATCTCGATCCCGTTCTCGTTCGCATTCTTCTTCATCTCCCTCTCGCACCGGTAGTTCTCGCAGTCCAAGTCCCCCTACTCAGAGAAGAAGGTTCGTTATTTTGTGAAATATTTTCTGTCATTAGTTTGTGTACATTGCTTCGTTATGAGTTATTTTGTTTTTGGTGAAAAATGTGGGCACAGTTTGGCTCAATTTGTAAGGAATTGATGTTTAATCGTGAAAAGTCATTTTCTTGCTCTTTTAGTGCCTTTCTTGACTGTATAGCTAGGGAAATTGTGAATCAATTAGGCAAAGTTGTGAAATTGTATAGTGAAATTGTGGATGCTTTATGCAAAATTGTGATATGGGGAGGAGCCAAATGATGAACCACATTTAGGGTTGTAATTCAAACTGAGCCAGCTTGTTAAGCTGAGCTTGAACAATGATATTGTTTTGTTTGTTTAACAAGTCGGCTGAAAAACAACATTGGTTCGCTTGTTAAATGAGTGAGCTCAAATAACAATAGTGTTTCATTTTTCACTGAACAAAGCTAGTGTTCGAGGATCAGCTTGTTTAAGGCTCATAAAGATCGAGTTGTTTATGCTATTATATGCTCGGCGTGTAAAGTTCGAATGATAAAATACTTTTCATTTTCAAAATATAATCAACTTTTTGAAGTCAATTTAAGACGCTTCCAAAGTCAAAGTTGATGAAATTCATTTGAATTTTGAAAACAATGTCATATAGTTGGTAATTGTTTTAAATAGTCTACGATATTTGTAAATTATGATGTGATTAAAATTGAATAAATTCAATTTTAAATTTAAAAAATATCCAATTGATTTCAAAAGTTAAAACGAGTACCACTGTCCCTGAATTTTTTTTTCCTCCCCTTGCTATGTTTATGTTAGAATGTCTCTATGTAACTAAAACATAAAATGATAAATGTGTATTTAATATATATAGTGATAAATTGAGATGAATGTAAAATAGACTTGATGTAAATATATGTAAATTATATAAATAAAATATATATTGATTAAAATTTATAAATTAATATATTTAAATTGAGTTCATCAACTATCTCTTTTATAACTTGTTTATGCGATTATATGGCTTGAGCTCATGAATACTAAATGGGCTCAAGTTTGAACAAGTAAAGATCGGATCCTTAACTACACTAGTCAAGATAGTTATTTGGGATGTATGAATTTGGGATGTATGAATTATGATGTTCTTGTACCCTTCCCTATATTTTATGCCCATGTTTAATTAATGGAACTGTGTTATTAACTTCCCTTTATAAGGCAGCTATTCTTGTTCCTTATGTCTTGGTTATGAGAAGAAAATTAGAAGGATCCATATATTTATATGCTTCTTCAGTGTTATCATTTCACTAAGGAGAATGATACTGAATATTACTATTACGTAACATTTGCTTTTCCAGTCCTGTTGAAGGAGCTAAGAGAGGTCGTTCCCCACCTTCTCAATCAAAGAAAGCAACTCCACCTCCAAGGTATTGTTATGTGTGACACTATTTGATTTGATTAAATTTGAAGTCTGAAATTAAAGTTTTAATGTTTAGTATCTCAGTATTATTTAGAAATTAGATTCTAGGTAGTAAATAGTGGTGCAATCATTCATTTGGTTGTATGTATTTGTTTTTCCAGTTTCCTCTTTGTAATATATTTTCTTTTGAGTCTTAGACGTTTCATTAGTCTTGATTATCACAGAGTTCAGATTAACATTTAAATTTGTATTAAGGTTAGTTGGATTTTTACCAGAACACTGTGTTTTTACTCTCCAGAAGACTGCTTGAAATAAAAAAGAATTCAAAAACACGATTTTGAAGCACTTGATTATTTGGTTTTCTATTTCGAGCACTCCATTTGGAGGCGAGGAACATACTCCATGATTTTATGAGGCTTTGTTTCATTGAATCTATAGGGATATTACTTATTAGCCTGTAAAACAAAATATTGAGCGCAAATATAGCATTCAAAGTTTCTGATCTTCACTTTCTCGGCTACGTTGGGGAGATAGACAACAGTTGGCGGTAGAAAGTTGTGAAAGAGGATGGCGGGGTGGTGATAAATAGCAGCATGCTGCTGCTTGGCTTGTTGTATTTATTGGCCATCTAGCTACTTTTTTATTCAACTCTGTTCATAATCTTATCACCGCAATGTGCTATTTATCAAGAATGTAGCTACATCTCAACATCCTGAGCATCTTTATTCTTTGTAATATTCTCCCAGAGAAGTGACCCAAATTCTCTGTTGTGACCAACCTGGGGATGATTTTCGTGCTGCTCCTTGTTGTAGAAACAATTACGGCTTTGTCTCTGCATTGTAAGAGTGAAGTTTGGCTTTTATTCAATTTTGTAAATGAGTACTTTCTTAAATCTTTGACTCTTCGTTGAAGGAAATATCAACACTTTCCAGAGAAATAGCAACATTTCTTGCTACAATGATAGTGCCTTTTTGCTGAGGCTCAGATATAAAGTTTATTTTTTCCTGATATTTTGAAATGCTTAATACTTCAGCATGTTAAGAAGGCGACCATGTCTCGGCTTCGGTGACTGGAAAGCAAACACATTGTTAGACTAGTTGTCAATTTTTTCATAAGAAGACAAAATTCTCAATTTCTCATGCAACCTGTAAGCAAAATGCATGTGAAATCAAAAGCCAACTTTAACGAATCTCCACCTTGGCTTGGATTCTCCAAATACTACTAACTGTGAACTTCTCGCTGTAGAAGTATCCTTCTCCCAAGATACTCCACCATACTCATGGGTTGCAGGAGAATTTTGTCTTATTATGACAAAATTGACAACTAGTCTAACATGTTGGCTGATAATTTATTGAACTTAGCAAAATCAATGCCAGTCAAAATTATGTGCTTGCAGATGATGTTGGCTTCAGATAGAAACCATGTAAAAGGTCAAAGCCATGCCCGTATAAATGGTAGGCCAAATGATTGTTGTCCCCTGCATTTGCCTATAAAAAGATTACTCCTTCACCATTTCGGATGCATCAAGCTTTCAGAGAGAAATTGCAAGTGATACTCTAGTTAGAATAAAATTGCAGAGAATTGTGAGAGCTTTGAATAGCGAGTTATTTCTCAGTGAGAGAACTAGTGAGCAAGAGAGTTGTATTCTCTATATATTTTTTCATAGTAGATTTCTGAGATCTCTCCCTGTGATTTTTTCCCGTAAAATTTTGTGTCATTGTTTTATATCTCATATAGTTGTATGTATGTGTGTTTTTATCTTAGTGTATTTGTATTTGTATTTGTGTGCTCTTGATTTCTCAACAAATGCCAGAAAGTTGGTAATACAGTTCATTGGGAGGACAAACAACTTCAATGTATTAGGGAGAAAGGTGAAAACAAGGCAATTTGAAGAACGACCTGTTAGGGTTGCATATTATACATATTCTATTTCTTGGATTTAACTGAAGTTTGAAAGACATGTTACAATTTGGTGGGAGTGGATTACTGGATGTTATGAGGAGGCTGGATTCCGTGAAAGTTTGAGTTTTATAGTGTATTGGGATTTTTAATACTTGTTTTGTTATGCATTCCTCTACATTTACTTTTTAGTGGATCAATTAATGAATGGGAAGTAATGTTCAGATTCAATAATCTTTGGGTGTAGATTATGTATCAATAGAATCTATATCAAAGAAATTATGTAATGGTATAACTTCATCCATATATGCTATTTCCTTTGAACCTTATTTTACCGAATAAAAACGAATTTATATCAAATATGAAATTTGGTTTTGCCTATGCTATTGTTTTATAAATTTTTGGATGAGCAAATATATGCTATTGTTTTATAATAACCTTGATTATTATGTATTAATCTTGCTGTTGGTTCTTGTTGCTTGTGTTCTGACAATTTTTTTCCTTGTGTTCTTATTGAATTCTTGATTCCAGAAAAGCTTCTCCTATTCCTGAATCACTTGTTCTTCACATTGGCCAGCTCACCAGGAATGTGAATGAAAATCACTTGAGGGAAATATTTGGTATGCTCTTGTAAAACTTCTTATCTGCAGGTTGCACATTGTTGTCTCTAATTAATGAATCTAGTTAATAGTATACAATAAGCAAATGTTTTACTTTGTTCACATTTATTCCCTAGTTATCCAGAAAAAACCTCAACTGCTCAATACTGCCAACATACATTTCACTCACATTCTATCCTTCCCTTTGTCTGGTTTAAGATATCTCCATTTTTTGAGTGAAACGGATTTTAAGATGCAATTGAAACATATTTATAGATTATATATTTGATTTTTTTTTTATTTTTACTTTCTCAGTATATTGATTATATTTTCAATTCTATTAATAATATTATGACAAATATTATTATATTGGGTCTTAATATCCTTGCTGACAGTCAGAAAAAGAAACATTTAAAGCCTTGAGTAGGGAGTACTATACAACTATTCATACAATATAATTGCATGTGACAAATTTCATGTTTTAGTATGTTTTATGGTAGACTCATAGAGTTACTAATTGGATTTCGGGTAATGTACGAAGTTATATTAGTTTTTGTACTGGCGGCTATATTATAGGTGAATTCATTTTTAATTTGTTTTTCACAAAGGATTTCTGAAATTGTTTCAGCATGTATACAGTGGATGTACCATTCAGTTGTTTAATTAGATAGTTACATTCTTGCAGATGTTATATTGGTTAGTATTGGTAAGTAATGTCTTAAAGTGAAACTTTATAGTTTCATCTGTTCAAAAACTGGTGAGAAATAAATTGGTATATATTGGTGTTTATATTTATTGGAGTTGTATTCCTTTATTTATTTTGCTTATTCCTACTTTGCAGGTAATTTTGGTGAAATTGTTCATGTTCGGTTGGCAATGGATCATACTGTATGTTTTATTACTGCATATCCTATGTGGTTTAGAACAATTTTATTATTTTTTAAATCTGCTTTTTCTACATTTTATAGTAGTGAATAATGCCGTTTATCTGTAGGTTAACCTTCCAAAAGGATCTGGATATGTGGAATTCAAGATAAGAGCTGATGCTGAAAAAGCCCTGGCACACATGGATGGAGTACGGTTTGGTTAAGACTTGGAATGATGTTGAGATGCTTTGACAGTCGTATTGTTCAGTGGTCTGATGTTCTTTTTGGTTTTACTGCAGGCTCAAATTGACGGGAAAATTGTTCAAGCTAAATTCACATTACCTGAGCGGAAGAAGGTTTCTTCACCTCCGAAAGCTGTTGTCACTGCTTCAAGGAGAGATGCTCCCAAGACTGATAGTCGTGGTGCTGATATTGAAAAAGGTGGACAGAAGAGGCAGAGAGATTGTGAGCTATTTTTAGTTATTATTTCTAATGCAACAGTTGAAATTCAGTTGTTAGATACTATATTTATTGCTAATTTCCTACTTTCAGCATCTCCTCGTCGGAAACCTCTCTCACCTCTACGAAGGAGATCACCCCTAGGCCGAAGAGGATCTCCTAGACGAGAGTTGGATTCTCCTTCACATCGTCGTGCAGATTCTCCTGTACGTTGCCGCGTAGACTCTCCTAATCGCCAGGGTGATTCACCAACTCCCAGGAGAAGGCCTGCATCTCCAGCCAGAGGGCGCTCCCCCTCCTCTCCACGAAGGCGGTATAATAGATCACCTCCCAGGTTGGTTACTACTATATGATTGTTTTTTTAAATGTAATACTTGATCTAAAGAGGATATCTATTGACCAATTGAATTCTCAATAGGGCCTCTCCTCAAAGGATGCGTGGTCCTGTCCGAAGACGTTCTCCCCCATTTCCAAGACGCCGGTAATTTTAACTATTGTTTAAATTACAAAGTTTTGTTGCCAACAAATACTATGTTCTGCTTATCAGAGAAGAATCTTTTGAAAATTGATCACTGAATGTAAATAGTAACATACTCCTATCTTTCACCTAACAATGTCTCAAGTAAAATTTTCTCGCTAATTCAGAATTTCAAATCAGAGAAGATGGGCTAAAAGAAGTTTCATCTCTATCCTCATATTTGTCTTTAATTAAATACTAGGGGGACCCCATTTAATTATGACACAAGTACGAAGTATTATAGTCTTTTTCACGCATTGTGAAGCCATTTTTGTTGTCAATAATTTTTATGTTCTGCTTATCAGAAGGATCTTTTGAAAATTGACCAGTGAATGTAAATCGGAACATACTCCTATCTTTCACCAAACAATGGCTTAAGTACAATTTTAAGTGCAATTTACAGTTTTAAACACTAATTAAGAATTTCAAAGTAGATGAGATAGGCCAAAAGAAGTTTCAACTTTATCCTCATATTTTTCTTTAATTAAATACTAGGGGGACTGTCAGGTCACACTTAGTCCTGACCTTGAATCACAGAGATAAGATAGAGAGAATTGGGAGGGGAGAGAGACTAGAATTCAGTAGGTGGGAGATAGGGTTGAGAGCAAATGTTATTAATTTTTATATATTTTAATACTTGCCAATGCAAAAGCTATTACAACTATTTATAGGAAGAGATTACTTGAAAAGAAATAAAGCTAATCCTGCACCATTCTTCTTATCCTTCACCACAAAATAACTAATTGTGACATGTGCTCGCATGCACTTCATTGCTACTAGAATGTACTTTTTATTCTATATTCTCTAAATAACCTTAGGTTGACATTCCCTTCCCCTTAAAAGCTTCCATGTCCTTATGGAACAAGGCTGAACTCCAGGAAGTTAATTTGGAGTAACTCCTCATCTTCCATTGTTGCATCATCAATGCTGCTACCCTCCCATTGGACCAGGTATTGGTATATGATCTTGCTCCCCTTATAGACCTTCCTTTGTTTAAGAACTCTGAGAGGCCCAATATCAAAGGCCCCATCTTGTATAACAACCGGTAGTTGAGTTTGTGCTTGAACTGCACCCAAATACTTTTTAAGTTGGGATACATGAAATGTAAGGTGAATTCTAGAAGTGTTAGGTAGTTCTAATCTATAAGCTAACTTCCCAATTTTTTGCAGAATCTTTTAATGACCGTAAAATTTTGGGGTCAACTTTAAGTTCCTCTTTATTGCCACTGAATTTTGTATGTAAAGCTGCAGTTTGAGATAGACCCAATCTTCAATAGTAAACTCCCTTTTTGTTCTCCCTTTATCAGCTTGGCTCTTCATCCTTTGTTGTGCTTTTATTAGATTTTCCTTGAGAATATCCATTTGTTACTGTTTCTCTAGTAGGATATTTTCAACTGCTGTTATGGGGATGGTATTTGTGTTTGATATGGTAAGATGGGTAGGATAATGTCCATACAACACCTTATAAGGAGTGGTTTGCACGAAAGTATGATATGTTGTGTTGAAGTACCATTCAGCCATAGGTAACCAAGTGCTCCATTGCTTGGGGGAATGACTGCACATGCCTCTGAGATATTGTTCTAGACATTGATTCACCCTTTCAGTGCTGCCATCACTCTAGGGGTGGTAAGAGATGCTATGCTAAGGTGAAGTCTGGTTCTAGATATTTTGAACAAGGTCTGCCAAAAGTCACTTAAAAATATTGGATCCTTGTCACTTACTATTGAGATGGGCAACCCATGTAGTTTGTATATGTTTTCAAAGTATAGATGGGACAAGTTTTTGGCTGAGATGTGGTGCCTTAGAGGTAGGAAGTGGGAGCTTCTGCTATATCTATTTGTGATGACCCATATGGTGTCATGGTTTTTGGAACTAGGGAGATTACTAATGATTCATAGCAATATCTCTCCAAGGCTGTTCAGGAATGGGTAGAGGTTGCAGGAACCCAGATTTTACTGTCTCATGCTTAGAAAATTGACAAGTGGGACATTCAGCCACCCATTTATCTATTTCCTTCCTCATGTGTTGCCAATAGAAATAGAAATATTGTTCTATTCTTTTAAGTGTGGCTCTTAACCCTGAGTGCCCCAGTGCCCCCTCAAGCATCACTTTCCCTTCTTTTCATGCAACTCTTCAAATATATGCCTCTTGAGATCCCCTTCAGAATCAATGACCCATTTCCCCCTGTATTTAAGTAAGCTCTACTCATTGGGTCCCATTTTGGTGGAGGAAAGTTCAAAAATTACTTGGGCCATATTTTCATCCCCTTCATAAGTGATATGGTGAGGTATTTGCAAGAGGGATGGCTTCTTGGTTCAAGGGTGGTTTCTCTTTTTGACCTTACAGCCTTACCATTTTCCCTTGGTGTGAGAAGCTGAGCAGGTGGTTATTGTAATCCAAACCAACTTCTCCTAATTGTTTCAACCATTTAGTTCCCAAAATGGCATCCCATGGTTGCAGTTCCATTATCCACATTGGAGTAGTGAACTGGTGTATATTTATGCTTCATGTGAATTCAGGTATCCAGGTTTGGCTGTGAACCTATTCCCCATTTGGGAGGGTAATAACCAAAGGTTCACAAGGTAGGGATCTGCACTGAAGATTATCTGCAATGATCTGGTTTATGAAATTAAAGGTGCTACCACTATCAACTAACATTTGAAGTAACTTCTCTCCCTTCTTCCCTTATAATATTAAGGTTTGATCTAGATGTTCAAGTGGGGGTTCTAGGGCTGCCAGTGTAGTTTGTTTGCCCTTAACATCCTCTCCTTCATGCTCATTTACTTCAGTTGAATCCTCATCAAATGAGGGTGGTTCAGTGTAGTAAGGACTGCAGTAGTTGTCTCCTACTATCATGAAAGACTTATGATTCTTGCACTGGTGTCCCAAGGTATACATAGGAAACATAGGGCCTTAAATTTCCTTCTTTTTGTGCTGCAGTAATAGGTTTGGGTTTATTGAAATTAGTTTTGGGATAAGTAAGAAGGGGAGTCTTGGTAGTTGTAGGAGCAAGGAAATCCTTTTTGTGTGAACTTGCATTGGTTGGTATAGTAGTGGATGGCTTAATATAGTTGTTGACTGGTTTTGGTAGGGGTACCTCATAAAATTTGGTTTGCTTATAGGCTTTAGACAGGGTGTATGGATCAAGGAGTTTGCCTATCTTCTTGGTTTCATCTTTAAGGCCTCCAATGAAGTTACCTACAAAGAAGTCCTCTGTTAGTTGTGGTATTTTTTTCAAGCTCAAACTCATCATAATAGGCATTGATTGTGCTAGTTTTCTTTAGAAGTTTGAACTGCTCATAAATGTTATCCAACCCTGCCTCTGAAAATCTATTATTGAATTTCTCAGCAAAAGTTCATGTTAGCCCTTCCTTATTACTGACAAAAGACTTGTACCAATATTTAGGAGACCCATGCAGGTGCGTACCATCAATGGCAATCCTCCTATACGAGTGGATGCCATATATATCAAAGTACTCTTCACATCTTGTACCCAACTTTTGGTATCATCTCCTTCAGTAAATGATGGAAAGACTAACTTAAGGTGTTTCAGCTACTTATCTTCTCCTTCTTAACTACCCCAGTTGTTTCTTTTCCTCCATGGGTTATCCTCTTCCTCATGATTTCTGGTCCTTTCCCTTTCAGCATGTTCAGGGTCTCTAAAAAATCCTTTGGTGCCCTTGTTTCCCTCTTGATCTGGCCTCTTTCCTCTGGCCTTATCTCCAAATGGATTCTCAAAGTTCTCATGGGACTCTGGAGCCCTTTGTTTCAGTAACTCATTTATCCCATTCATGAACCATCCCATTTTCTCATTAATGGTTTTGTGTACTCTCTATAGCTTAGGAAGTCCTGTTGTAACAGTTGGTTGGGTTCGGAGTTTGATGATCCTGCCATCACTACTATTTGTATATATAGAAGGAATTCCCAGAATTATTAAGAATTAGAATTGAAAACTTTATTTAGTAGTGACAACACTACTTGTTATTCTGAGTAAATGAGCTAGAGTGCTTTTTAGTGGCGTGAACTTAACCTTACACGAACAATTTGTGGGTTCGAGTTTTATTGGAGTTTAATCCTGACTTAGCAAGGATTTATGGCTTAGCAAGGATTAATGGAGTAAATGTGGACAGAAGGAAGCTAGGCTAACAAATGACTGAATTAGTATTAACTAAGGTGCTGTTTGTTTACATCTGATTGCCTCTTAATGGACTGCCTCTTATTCGCTAAGAGGCATGATGTTTTTTTTTTTTTTTTTTACCTCTGAATGTCTCTTAATCGGTAAGACAGAAAATGAAATCTTAATAATTAAGAGGTACCTCTTAATGAAAATTTTTTGATAAATTTTTTTTATATAAATATATTCAACAATATTATGCACTCATTTTTATTAAATTGAATATTTAACATTATTAAATAAAATTTTACCTTTTAAAATGATAAAATAGTGTCATTAAGAGACAACTTATTTTTTAGTTATCAAACAATTTTTTAGATTCAGACCTCATAACCATTCAGATGATCTAATTTATTAAGACATCATAATCATTCAGATTTTAATTCCCAAGTTTATCAAACACAACCTAAGTACTAACAGTATGCCAGTACTTGGTTAAAACTAAAATTGAGCAGAAACCGTTTGTGGGAATGTTTGTAAACAATTTAGATGATTTGTGATGAGCATAGTTATTACGGCGCCACGGCTAGGTCGCCTAGACGACCGCCATGGCATCCGTATGGCGACAAATTGTTTACAATGTGTAATTTATATATTATTTATTTTACTTAAACAAGTATATTGTCAATAAAATTTCATATACATTAAAATTCAAAACATAATACTATAGAATAACATTAAAAGCATAATTATGTACAATCATAAAAAAAAATTTTACCCACAAGAATTAACAATACGATTCAGAGACTCAAAATATAAAATCTTAATATTTATTTATCATACATATATAATATAATATTAATATTTATTTATCATGTATTATATATTATATTAATATTTATTTATCATGTATATATAATATAAAATTAATATTTATTTATTAGATATATAGTATAATATTACTCCCTTCGTCCCAAGATAAAAGTCCTGGTGGATTTTTCACACATATTAAGAAGAGGAATAAAATGACAAAATTGCCCATAATAATATGTCATTAATTATTTTCAATGTAGGTGAGAGAGTGACTTTCTAACTATTCAATTCAAAATATTCTGTCTCCATACTTATTAAATATGAAGAGAGAATTAGAATAAGAAAAGTATGAGATATTTAATGCTACGGGCATAATAGGAAAAAATTGTGTAAATGTAAGGTTATTAAAGGAAAGTGGACATTTAACATGGGACTATCCAAACTAGTAATAAGAGCTTTTATCATGGGACGGAGAGAGTAATATTTATTTATCATGCATATAATATAATACTAATATAAACATGCTGCAATTTACAGTATATTAGTAGTACGCAGCTGTATAGGATTATTGTGTATGTTGAGTGCTTTGTTTGCTTACAGAGAGTCAAAGTACTCATGAGTCAAAGTCCTCAGACATTGCCATTAACAACACAACACATGTTGATGTATGGTATAATTTGTGTAGTGTAAGCCAACTAATATATGCATAAAGTCATAGACCGTCTAACTTTTGCCGAGTGTTGACTAGTGACTACTGACAACAGACTCTTGTAAGGAATAAGTATATAAATTATAATATAGATTATATATACTTTCAAATACAGGGAGAGAGTAATATATTAATGTATAAAATATATCAACTTGTCATTGACACTTTACTGGGTCATACATATATGCATGACACTTGGACAATTTACTTGGCACTTGGCATACAAAAATGCATATAACAGATTAGTGATATCAGATATGCATATAGCATACATATATGCATAGAAAATTAGAAATTGAGAAGGATATTCAAGTAGCTAACTGGTAAGTCTTACTTTAGTGGAAGGCTGGAAGCATACATGCAGTGAAACAGAGAGGTTCCCTTATCTGCCTATATGGCTATATTAAATTAAAGTTGTTCCTTTATTTATTCAAACCTTCTAAAACAAATAAAGAAAAAGTGAAGAATGAGAGAAACTGAAAAATAGAGTAACACGAAAAGGAAAGTAAAGAAAGAAGAACAAGAAAAACCTGTGTGTGAGAGAAGGTTGGATTGACTCGCTTATGGTTCCGATGGTCTGTGATGCTGGTTGAGCACTTGAGCTGCTGCGATGGAGTCGCGAAGAAGTCGCTATCGAGTCTAAAGAAAGTTGCGATGAAGTCGAGCTGCGATGGGTCTCCTTGTTGCGAATTGATGGGACGCGATGAAGTCGAGCACTCAAGCTGCAATGGGATGAAGTCTAGTCGAAGTTTGCAGATAGCCAAATAAGGGTTTTTCCTTTTCTTCTTTTTTAATCGATGGTTCATGAGTATTATGTCCATGGGTCAATGGGTCAGAAGATGTGTAGATGAGTTAAATATTTAAGTTGGGCCAGAGCTGCTAAAGCGTGCGCATTTGCAGCTCGGCGTCTCAAGGTGTCGCTCCTCATTGTGCCCTTCTCTTCATTGCCTGGAAGCCTAGGTGACGCCGTGACAACTATGGTGATGAGTAACTATGATGAAATTAGGCTAAAACAATGAAAAACTTGCAGACCCATTAAGAAAAATATGCAAAAAATAGAAATTTATGCCAAAACAGTAAATTTTTTGGGATTTTGGATAAAGAACTAAGAGAACAGGCTAATTAAGTGTTGTAAATGCTTGGGCTATGTGATTTATACTTGAGCGAGTCATGGGTAACAGAACTATACCTCAAATAATCACAGGAAGTGACTATAATTCTCAGTTGCAGGTGTTGTCGCGAAAACAGAGCATTGACAGCTCGATCTTTTGATCCATGTCTAGCTTGCTTCTGCGTTGTTTTGATTGATTGTTTGAGTTGCGCCTGATGTTGTTTGGGTTGTAGTTTTTAGGGGTTTTATGAAGACTTTGAGTGTTTGTATAGAAACGGAGTATCAGAATCTGGGTTTTGTATTTTCTGCAGAAAAGAGGAGTTACAGAGAGGTTTTAGATGAAGGAAAGTGAGAGGAGGAAGATGGAGCCTGGCTTCAGCTGAGGCCTGATATCAAATTTGTCAGGCCACACTTGGTCCTGGCCTTCAATCACAGAGATAAGATAGAGAAAATTGGGAGGAGAGAGAGTGATAAAATTCAGTAGGTGGGAGGTAGAAGGAGGGAGATAGGGTTGAGAGAAAATGCTACTCATTTTCATATATTTCAATACTTGCCAATGTAAAAGCTATTCTAACTATTTATAGGAAGAGATTACTTGCAAAGAAATTAAGTTAATCCTACACCATACTTCTTATCCTTCACCACAAAAATAACTAACTGTGACATGTGCTCACATGCACTTCATTGCTACTAGAATCTACTTTTTATTCTGTACTCTAAAATAACCTTAGCTTGATAGGGACCCCATATAATTATGACACAAGTACGATGTATTAGTCTTTTTCACGCATTGTGAAGCCATTCTTTGATGGACATTTTTCTAATGTTTTTTTTGTGCTTGTGCCATTCTATGGTGGATGGATGGATTATTTGGGAACTGTGCATTTGCAGCATATAAATATTTGGATACTACTTACCTGTTGGTGGGGGAAAAGACTGTAGATGCTTTACGACTCTTAGCTTATAAGGGCAGTACACTGGATGGTGTCATATGGATTACATTTACATTTAAAATCAATAATGCTAAAAAAGTGCCTTTTAGAGCACTTTTACATTGTTATTACAAGTAGTGAGTACTTAAAAAAAATGGCCCCCTCCTGGGATATTAAACTTGCTTGATGCAAACAGATGACTATATGTTGGAAGAGTGGCATTTCTCGATGAGCCTACTTAAGACCATATTTATTACTTTTTGGGTTTTTAGGCTATAAATTTTTAGCGATAAGTCCTAGAGTTAGTTATGTTTCAAGTACATGTACCTGAACTTCTTCAATGGATATATAGTTTTATTAGAATTTCTTTAATCTACAAGGTACTTCCTCAGTTGCATCAGCAGTCAAAAGAAAATATATGAGACATTTTCATTTCTTAAAAGAAATGTGATACTCTTTGTTGTGATTTTTTGTATGTGTTGCTTTGTAACAAATTTTCCCTGTGGAAAAGTATATTTAAAATGTGTGTTTTTTGCTGTTATCCTCTATCTATATATTTGTGCTTCAGATCATGTTCGTTAGTTACTTTCTTGTTAAAACATTTGTTTTCCGCTCAGTTCTCCTAGACGATTTCGAAGCCCACCCAGAAGGTCTCCAAATCCTCGTAGACGTTCCCGTTCTCCTATGCATAGACCTGCTCGTTCACTTTCCAGATCAATCTCTCCACGGAGGTAACATGAATGTGCGATTAGATAGATGTTTTCTCATCCCACTTTTTTTTTTTCCCATTTCTTTGAAGTAGTTAAAATTCTCCCTGCAAGGCACAAGTGAAATTTTATTTGCATATTTATTCTTTTTTCATTTAAAAATAGAAAAGTGCATGCAAAGTTATTTTAGTAAAGTGTTTTTAAATAATTCTAAAAGGATAGAATAATTTTTATATACAAGTTAAAGTTTCATCTATATAAAATTTCTATTAGAGTATTTAGTTACTATTAGATTTCTTTAGTTATTATAGTATATTAGAGTGTTTAATTATTATTATATTCTTGTAATAAATATATTATATTAGTGTGTTTAATTACTATTAGATTTATATTTAATATACATATTGGATCAGAGCATTTAATTTACTATTAGTTTTCTTGAGCAGATATCTTATTGCTATTAGACTTCTTTATATATTTAAATAAATTGTTAATTATGTGACATGTATAATTAAAATATTGTACTCTATTAGGAGTCTTGGGACTTTTAGTCTTTTTATATTATTATAGATTGTTTTGTGGTAGGATTCTTTGAACTCTCATAAAAATAACTATTTTAATTAATTTAAAAGTATTTAGTAGTTTAAACAAACTGGGCTCTAATGTGAGAGCTTTTTATGTTTCAGCTTTTATATATTATATATATTTTATTAAGTGGAAAGAAGTTCTCTGTAATCTATTCATTTGATTGTTATGCATGTTAAATTGTTTTTTTCTTCTTTAGTTTTTGAATGTTAATGGGAATGATGATTTTGTGCTCTTTTTCTTTCATTGAGAAAAAGAATAAATTCTTTCATCAATGCTTTCACTGTCGTCCTTCCGATTGAGCTGGCGGTGTCATAAATACATCATCATTTTCTGATCTGCCTCTTCTATTTGTGGATTGTTTATTATTGGCAGAGTTCGAGCACCACCTGCTAGACGTGGGAGGTCATCATCCAATTCTCAATCTCCTAGCCCGCGCAAGGTCTGGATATATTGTTAATTGTCTCAAGGGAAATATTAATCCTTTCAGTAACTAATGTAGCTTGTATCTATTTACAGGTAGTTCGGAAGATATCAAGGAGTCGTAGTCCCAGAAGGTATTGTATTCTTTTTATATCTAGAAATAGGAACCTTTCGAGTCCCATTAGAAAAATTCTGAATTTGAACAATTTTTTCCTTTTCCCTGTTCAATTGTTGATCTTTTCCATATTGCTGGGATTAGCCAAGTGAATATTTTTATTCTGACATCAGGAAGTTGTCGTATAGTTTGTGTGTTAGAATAAATAAAGTTTCTGGACCTGGTACTGAATTAGCGTTTTGACAAATTGTTCTTGCATTTTGTCGGTAATACGAGGAAGTGACGTTTTGGTATTTGTTTTTGTTCATGATCATTTATCAAGTGATACAATCGCCTGTAAATCTTTGAGAATGGGCATGCTGAGCTTCTTTTCCCAATTTTGATGTACATTTCTTTTGTCTATTTCCTCCATTCCAAAATATAAGATCACTTTTGATATTAACTAAAGACGTTTTCAAATTCAAAATTTATATGGATTCCTTTAGTTTTAGTAAATACATCGATGAACATTATAGTCTTACTCACCCCATTTAAACTATCTATAAGATCACTTTTGATATGAACATTTGTAAGATTTATTGTTTGATAATTTTATTGAATTATCTCAATTTGAGTTTGAAATTGTATCGAATTGACTTTCAAAATTGACTTTCGATATGGGACAGAGGGAATATGTACTGAAAGATCTTGGCTAGTTTTGTGTCTCGAGACATCAGGGTTGAGCTCATTTTTGGTACTAATTGCTAAAGTGCTGTCTAGTGCATGCGGGCACTCAGACTCTTAATATATTCATAACCTAGGTTATCACATTTTCTAATTATATTAGTTGCTCCTACTGTAATGGCTATGCAAGTCCAGGATTTTGTTAATGGAATCCCCGTCTAATTTAATCTTTGATCACATAGCATGAACATCTGAGATATTATTATTTACATAATTGTATTAGACTATTTTTACTAGTTTAATACATTTAGGCTGTGTTTGTGAGTTTTGTTTCGGAGGGAAAGGAAAGTTCTTCCTTCCAATTTTTTTGAAAAGAACTATTCCTTTCCGCCCCGTCCCTTCCTTCCCTTCTCTTCCCCTTCTAATTAAAACTCACAAACAGGGGTTTAAGCACTTTTTTATCCTTGAATTAGTCCCAACAGGACAAATACATGCAATAATATGATTCACCGCATTGGAATATGATCTGACGTATGATGTATTCTGTTTAGGCGAGGGAGAAGCAGTAGTAACAGCAGCAGCAGCAGTTCTCCGCCTCGAAAGCCTTAGTTTTGTAACAGCATGTGGCTTGCAACAAGGACTTTTGTTGCTGAACAACTAAAATTGTCGTCTCAACTTCTTCTATTACATACTACTGTGATGTTCAAGAATACAGTTAAATCTATGGAGACTGCATTGTTTACCTGATTGTTGCACCTTTGGTTTGTAAGGTTACATAACCTAGGCTGTTTTTGTTTGCAAAAAAATGATGGGTGGGATTTGACTATTTGTACTAATTAATTACTATTATGCACTGTTTATCTCATAATTAGTCTGTTATTTAGTCTAATGGATTATATTCAGTTATTTCTATGGTCGTTTGATTGATCATTCAAAAGTGGGATTATATAAAACCATCTTTCTACTGGGGAAATCACTCGTCAAATGACCTTAGAAATGATCAAAAATAGTATTAATTAACCGATTAATACAAACTTAACCATGGTGTTTTAATAGTTGTCAAAAATGATTCTTCATGTGTGGCCTCACCTTTTATGTTCACTTGTTATAAATATCCTAGGTCATGTTTGTTTGTAAGGATTATAATTCATGGATTATAATTTTTAGTGGATTATAATTTCAAGACTATTAATTATATGATTAAATAGTTTTATTTGCATGTTTGTTTTTTATGGGATTATTTATGGAATAACTTAAAATAATCTCATGTTATGTTTATTTTTGTAGGATTAATTAAAGGATCGGAATAAAAATATTTTTTAGACTAATATATTTTTATCAATAATAACATATTTTAAGCTATAATTTAAATTTGTTTATTCATCAAAAAATGAACAATTCATTAAAAACTTTTAAATAAGCGGTTATATTATTCAATCAAATGCTCAAGTAGTATTAATTATATAATTTAATTTTAAATAAAATTATAATTTTGTCGAAACAATTACATGAAATATTTAAGAATTAAATTATCATAAATTAGCACATAAATTAACAAATAAATAGTACAAAAATACATACATGATATGTGAAATATTAAAATCTCATTAGAAATCACAAAAACTAAAATTAGAAGAAAGATTAAGATTACCTATTTTACTTGGCCGACAAAATTTAAAGTAGAACTCATTCAAACTCCAAAGTATAAAATATGGTCGATCATTAACTGAAAAGAAAAACAAATGTTTGATAATTACTAAATCTAAGCATTGTTTTGAGATAAAATTTTGAACTTAAATTTGTCCGGCCAACTTCATTCTCAGATTTCTTCATCTCAATTGGCAAGCTTAGGAAAAGATCGACACCAGTCAGGTTGCTCACTATCTTTGTTGCATCAACGTTGTCTGATATACTAAACAACAATATTTTTATCCAAAAAACGTTGTGGAATCATACTTTCTACAACGTTTTTAAGCATCTGCTAATTTTTGAAAAACAAATCTACAACGTTTTTTTCCCTAAAAAACGTTGTGTATTATCAACTTAACTTCTAACGTTTTAAAACGTTGTGTAAGGGTGTCAAATAGATGACACCCTTAACCACGACGTTTTTCTGACTGAAACCACAACGTTTTTTCCGCGTTGTCTATTTACTATTTTGTAGTAGTGACGCTTGAGCTTTTTATTCCTTCTATCAGTTGCATTAGAATCACCTGTAGAAGCACCTTCAACTTCCTCTTTATCTAACTCCTCCACTACATCACCAGGAGCCTCAGCATATTCTCCTCGATCTAGCTCTATCCTTACCAAAAAATTGTTGCCAGTCATCATGCCAATATGCCATGTCAATGGCTTGTTCCGTAACTTAATTATATCAGGATTTTTCTACCCAAATAAATAAACTCAAAATAAAGTCAATTTTAAACTCAAAATTTACATGAATTTATGTAATTTATATCAATACAAATATGAATAACATAAACTAGTTTAAAAAAAACATGTTAATATCATGCATTAATTCACTACTGTATAAATAAAGAATTAATACCCATGCATGCTACTTAACGATAAAAGTGAATCTCATGTCTAGATAAAAGTGAACATCATGTCTAGCGTGCATACTCCCAACACAATGGTCGCAATCTCACCCTTTCTACTCATACACTTCGGATGCTCTTTCGGGGGACCCTGACCCTAATGTAGGTTCCATCAAGAGCACCAAGACAATTCTAAACAAAGAAAAATTAATTTCAAAACTAATTAGAAGAACACAATTGCATGCAAATGAAATTATTTTGATAGTCTAAGTTCAGATTTACCTGAAAGTATTTCCACTTGTAATCAGTGCATGCTTCAGTAATTGGTTCAGCTTTTTTAAGAAGCACTCCTTGCAATTAAACGTAAAACCCCTAGTCTCACCTGACCTCCGATAGGTATGTTTGATCAATCTGTTCTTATGGTGGCCAGCAAGTATATGCAAAAAGAAGGACAATTGTTCCTCAATAAGGAAAAGAAGACGTGCCAAGTAATAATATTTTTTTATTTGAAATAAAATCTATGTGGTATTAGATGGATGATGTACAAAGTACAATGTAAATTGTGAAATGTTCAATGAATGTGAATGTTTATTTTGAAACAAGAACGTATTGTGGTGATTGTTTATATGTAGAATTATACAGGTGGAACATCAATATAAATGACGTTAATCATTGATACTTGAACTTTCATAGTTCATTTATTCTGATAATATAGAGAATTGTAAAGGTTGCGATTCAGGAAACGCAAGAAAGAAAAAAGAATATAAAAAGTTTTTAATTATCTGCATTTTTGGATGTTATTTCATATTTGCATGATGTACAACTGATTTGAAATAGTATCTAACGCACAAGGTCGAGACTAAGAAGTTGGTCCCGATTTTGGGAGTGTTACAAGTTGTATCAGAGTTATGAGTTATAAACGTACCATAGGTTAAAACCGTAAACAAGGTATATGAAAAGGAAAGAAAATGCTAAGTATAAGCTTGAATAAGGTTTAAATGATCTTAAAATGAATTTAGAAATTCATAAGGAATGTGATAAGATAATATGCAAAGATTCAAAGAAGAATTTTGAAAAGCAAAAGGATCAGGAAACACCTGACCTAAATTATAGGGAAAGATCACTACACGTGATCTTATTAAGTCATAAAAAGGGTAAATGATCAATCGAAAGATTGAAAATTTATAGCAGAATGTTGTACATGAAAGGTACTATAAAATAACATGAATAAAACTTAGAAAGAGTTATAAAGATGATGGAATGCGAATTAAAGAAAATTTGTATTGAGCAAAGAGCAAGATAGGATTGGGTAGAATTTCAATTGAGGACTCATGTGATAGCTGAGTTGTACAAACCTTTGTATGTATGGGCAGATGTTTTGTGCTTGGTTTAATGACCACTTAGTCTATTATATTGATAATCATTGAAATGTCGGTGTTGCGATATCGGTATATGTATGGTGAGAATGTGATTCTTTTCTCATATGTATATTTGATAATTAGATAATATAGGACTAGGTATGAGTTCTTAAAACTCATACTTATGGCAAATTTGTGACTCATAATCGTATGGAATGTTTTGAACCTCTAAGCGTATGGACGGTACTTGATTGGTTCTTGGACTACGTATTGCTAGGACAAGTTCTTAAACTCATATTTTTATGGCAAATTCCTGAACACATAAAGTATGATAAGTTTGATGAACTATACTATGATATAAGAATATTGTATATTTAGAATTGATTATCTTTAGTATTAGTGATAGGATTGCATGATGAAGCTATGGAGAAAGTTGAAGCTGATAGAGGAAAAAATGGATATTCTCAAATCTTCTAGCTATGCTAGATTTCAAAATTTATTGGCATCGTGCTGGTAATTGCTCTTTTGTTTTTTGGAATATATATATATATATAAGTTTTAAAAAGTTCGATTAATTCTTATGTCTATGTTAATTGGTTTGGCTAGACAAAATTTGAAAATATCAAAATGTATTTTAGTCATCACTCCATCATTAATATGATGTAGATGTGATAAATGATGGAGTCATTAATGCAGTCTCACCTAATGTTGGATGTGATCTATGGATCGTCATCCCACTATGGCATGATGTAGCTTTGACGAGGTCATAAAATGATGTCATTCTCAACGGACTATTAAAAACAGTGTGGTACTATGCGTCATAAAATGATTTTCAATATTTTAAATAAATTAAAGCAGTTTCAAAGTCATTTGAATCGGCTAGATACTTATATTTCATTGCTAATAATAAGCCTTTAAACTCTCCGACTAAATTGATTTAGTATGGATTCCAAAACATTCCTGAATAGGGAAAATTTTTATACGCAAGATTAACGCGAATGTCGTTCCAGCAAGAATTAACACAAGACATGATAGGCTGACCACCTACGTGTCCATAAGCAAGATAAGCAAGACAGTTTGCATATAAATTTCTGTTAAAACCTTTTCAAAATAAATTTTGTGAAAGCTCATCACAAACGAATCGTTTGATTTCTTGAGTTATTTATATTTGCCTCACAGTTATTGAACAATTGTGAGAAATTTCTAATCTGGCAGCGTGTTTAACAAGAATGAAGTTCTTTAGAAGGGAATAAGTTGTAGAATATGGCAAGTATAACCAGATCTTTGAAGAAGGAGAAATAGAGGGATAAGACGAATAAAGATTTTTGAATAATAGAATGGATGGAAAATAGTCGCATGAAGATTAAAAACACTTAAGTTTGAGAATTTTTGAGCATTAGAGGAATAAGTATGAGAAAGCATAATGTTATTAAAATTTGGAGATGCATGAATATGTGTACGTGTGTTGCATTATATGTGAAAATAATATATTTTATTATCATAGAATAAGGACGCCAAGAGAATGGATATGGAACCAAGTAGGGAGGTTTGGTATTGTGATTCCAGGAGAGAATCCTTATAAGGAGGTAGACCTGGCAATTTAGGCCCAGCCCATGAGTCGCCTCACTACTTGTAGTAGAAACATGGGCCATGGGTATGATATTTCGATCCGGAAAATGCGGGTCATTTTGGCCCGGCCCGTGGACTGCGACTTATTTTTTTTTGCTACTTGTGGTTTATGAGGCTTGAACACAAGACTTGTAAGTAAATAAATAAGAGTACAAACCAACTGAGCTACAACAACTGTTCGTATTTATGCCTTTATTTTGTGGCTTAGCTAGCTAGTATGCAAGTTTCATGCTTAAGTTTCTAAAATAATAAATCTTATAATTATTAGTATATTTTAAATACTTTATAATATTTATAATCATATTGAAATAAATTAATTGAATTCATTTTGATTTTGAGTTTTAAAATATTTTAAATTAATTTTTTAAAAATTAATATTGATATTATAGTTTGAAACGGAGAAAAAAGAAGAATGTTTTAATTGCACACTAGTACATTTTTAAGAACAAGATTATGCATTTGGAATTTAGGATTTATATTATAGGTGATTTTTCTGACAAAGGCCACGTAGTAGTGGTAGACGGTGGTCGAACCATCTTCCACGTTTTTTATTTCTATTTCTATTTCTTCATTCTCGTATGTTCGTTCGCAAAAAGAAAATAATTTTAACTCATTTTCTTGTCAACTTAACTGTCTCCATTTGTAAAATAAATTCAAATTCTCAAAAGATCAATTATATAAAGTAATTCTCATTTTCTCGCACTAGTGTAGCTCCGCCGGCACAACCAGGACCACGGGCCTCACAATATCAGCCCATCAAAACCTGCACCATTTGGCCCAAATTTCATTCTCTACCTCAAATAGTTTGCCGTGTCTATAAGGAGGGGAAAATATAACAATCCGAATTTTCAGAAATTAGTAAAATAAAATTTTGATTAAAATAAAATTTTTATTATGTGAATACTTGATTTTATAAGTGAAATTGTGTTGTGCAATGCGATGATTTGTATAAAAATAAATATATTATTATTTATTATTATATGTAAATAAATTGGTGAATTCAATTGGGTTAAATACACTTTTCCTCACTCTACTCGACCTCGATTTACAAATGTATCATTGAACTGATTTTTTAACGGTCAACTCTTTGAACTATAATTTTTTTACAAAAATTCGAAAAATCGTCTAGTCTGTTAAAATAATAACGATAAATCTATGTGTCACGTGCTGACGAGGAGATAGAAGCTGAGTTGGATAATTAATTAAATTAAATTATACTCAATTCTATAACAAATAGTTAAACAAAATATTAATCAAATTAATATACATGACAAATAATTAAATTAATTAATAATAAAATAAATTAATGAATAATATTTATAAATGTATTTATATAAAATTAATGAATTCATATTTTTTTTTATTTTTTAAATGGTAAGACCCCGAATTTTATGAAATGAAAGTATTCAATTTTCTTATAATTATTATTTTATTTTGTAAATGGTTAAATTGATAAAAGGTTAAAGTTAAGGGTGATATGTGAATTTTTTTGCAAAGTAAGCAAGTTGTTATAAAATATTCGTTTGGTCGGAGAATATTCTTTTTGTCGGGGAATACCCGTACGACTACACAATCATTGGTGAACCCCACAACGGAAGTATGGTCGTAGTAAGAAAACGACAGAATTATCATTTTATAAAAATAATGGTGGAAGTGTTACCGTTAAAACTATTGAAATACCCGATAGTAAAAGTACAGTAATACGCGTGGTTGCATAGTAACACACTGTATTGATTATTGATGCTTACATAAGAAGTCACTCAGTTATACTCAATTATTGCTACAGTAATTGCTGCATCATATCTCTCATATTATTGATTCAATTATTGTCACATTATCATCTGTATAATATGTTATATTATTAAATCAATAATTGAGACGACAGAGTTATTCATATTATTATTTGTAATAATGACAATGTCTAGAAGTTCTGTCAAGTAGAGGTTTGGTCACCTAATTGCGAGCCAATAAGGAGAAATCCTTATCGAAAAGCCCCCTTTTTCCTGAGAACGACCTAGTTATTAAATATTGTGAGTTATAATATTAATGATGAATAAGCTCATGATAATTAAAGATGAAATTGATAGTTCCATTGTGTGGGAATTATTAGTGTTAGTGGCAATCGATATTTATTTCGATAATAATTTGTGACGCCCCCAAAATTAGGTATACATCACCCATCTTGGGTCGCCAGATACATGGTACAAAATTCAAATACAACTTACTAATACAACTGTCGTGTACAATACGACAAAACATAAACTGTGAGCTTGAATACAATTATTGTCTACTAGAGATTATACAAACTCAAAAGGAGTCCTCATTACAATTATTATCATACTATTACACAGAATAGTGAGGACTACTAATGCACCATCTAGGACCATCACTCTGTTCCCCGACTAGTCCCAACTACGTTCTCATTTCCTGAAGAGAACAGTGAAAGAAAGGGTGAGCTCAACTAGCCCAGTAAGAAATATTATGACTAAGATAATGCAGAATAATTTATCGTTAGCCTTCAACAATGTTAAATTGATAAAATATAATAAATATCAAGTTTAATTGCAGCGGAACAAGCAATCCATTAAAAGAGTCAAGTAGAGAATGAAATCTACTATCTTTTATGATTTAAAAAGGTTTTTTGTCACTTTTATCACTGAGACTCAGCTCAATAAATAATCCACATCATTAAATCATCCATGCACTACAGGCCAAGGATATTCTTTAGTATCACGACCACGAATTATCCATGCACTACGGGCCAAAGATAATCGTGTTTTCATCAACGGTCCTGATCATGCCATAAAACAATTCATCTTTGCTCCCTTGGCCGAAGAGAATCCATAGCCATAATCATACCAAAAACTGTCCATCAATGCACTACGGGCCAATGAGGACTTTTAATTTTCACATCATTTGTAACATTACGGTCATGATTACACCGCATAATCCCTGGTCATAATCATACCAAGTCCATCTATGCACTACAGACCACAGATGCCTTTCAACATAATATAAACATGAGGATGATGACAATGATATAAGAATTCAATAAAACAAGTTCAAGAATAAATTTATTCATGAACCAATAACGTCTAAATTGTCAACATGATAATGCTTTGTAGAGTAAAATTTAAGAATGCTCAGAAGAATATTTCCATGGAAAGATACTGGATGAAGCGCAAATATCAAGGATATTCCACTAATTTCATGAAGTATAGAAGTCAAAATTATAATCAACTTAGTATAATACCGAATGGAATAACAAAAGATATCACCATGCATGCGGTACTTCGCATAGACGGTTATTCCAACAGAATAATAATAACGGAACCAGGTTAGGTGAAATTCACACCGACAGGATGTTCCAACAGAATAATAAATGCGGAATAATAAATGATGGAACCAGGTCCGACGTATAGCACAGACAGGATATTCTGACAGAATAATAAAGACGGAATAATAAAAATGAAACCAGGTCCGACGTATAGCACAGACAGGATATTCCGACAGAATAATAGAAGAATGTCACCAAGTATAGGGTAGTCCGCGTATACTGGTTATTCCAGCAGAATAATAAAGAATGGAATAACAGAAGTTCTCTTCATGAATACAAAAGAAATAATATTCCTTACCATAAAATAATACTTGATATAAGAGTAGTGAAGTAGTAGAAAACTTTTCTTCTATCTCTCTATAGTCTCTCTCTATAGTTTTTCTCTCTAGAGTTCAGTGAATTTGTAAGAAAATAATGAAGGAATGAGCTTCTATTTATAGAAAAATGGAATGCATAGTAACTAATCCATGAACGGTCCAGATTGATTTACTTTAATCCCTCTTAGTTCTAGTCTCACATCTTAGCCAGGGATCATATCCCTAAGCTTTGATACCAACTGTGACGCCCCCAAAATTAGGTATACATCACCCATCTTGGGTCGCTAGATACATGGTACAGAATTCAAATACAACTTACTAATACAACTGTCGTGTACAATATGACAAAACATAAACTGTGAGTTTGAATACAATTATTGTCTACTAGAGATTATACAAACTCAAAAGGAGTCCTCATTACAATTATTATCACACTATTTCACAGAATAGTGAGGACTACTAATGCACCATCTAGGACCATCACTCTGTTCCCCGACTAGTCCCAACTACGTTCTCATTTCCTGAAGAGAACAGTGAAAGAAAGGGTGAGCTCAACTAGCCCAGTAAGAAATATTATGACTAAGATAATGCAGAATAATTTATCGTTAGCCTTCAACAATGTTAAATTGATAAAATATAATAAATATCAAGTTTAACTGCAGCGAAACAAGCAATCCATTAAAAGAGTCAAGTAGAGAATGAAATCTACTATCTTTTATGATTTAAAAAGTTTTTCGTCACTTTTATCGCTGAGACTCAGCTCAATAAATAATCCACATTATTAAATCATCTATGCACTACAGGCCAAGGATATTCTTTAGTATCACGACCACGAATTATCCATGCACTACGGGCCAAAGATAATCGTGTTTTCATCAACGGTCCTGATCATGCCATAAAACAATTCATCTTTGCTCCCTTGGCCGAAGAGAATCCATAGCCATAATCATACCAAAAACTGTCCATCAATGCACTACGGGCCAATGAGGACTTTTAATTTTCACATCATTTGTAATATTACGGTCATGATTACACTACATAATCCCTGGTCATAATCATACCAAGTCCATCTATGCACTACAGGCCACAGATGACTTTCAACATAATATAAACATGAGGATGATGACAATGATATAAGAATTCAATAAAACAAGTTCAAGAATTAATTTATTCATGAACCAATAACGTCCAAATTGTCAACATGATACTGCTTTGTAGAGTAAAATTCAAGAATGTTCAGAAGAATATTTCCATGGAAAGATACTGGATGAAGCGCAAATATCAAGGATATTCCACTAATTTCATGGAGTATAGAAGTCAAAATTTTAATCAACTGAGTATAATACCGAATGGAATAACAAAAGATATCACCATGCATGCGGTACTTCGATGTATTTGCGGTTATTCAATGAATAATAATAACGGAACCGAGTTAGGTGAAATTCACACCATCGACATGATGTTCCAATGTAATAATAAATCTTGGAATAATAAATGATGGAACCAGTCCGACGTATAGCACATGCATGGGATATTCCGAGCGTAATAATAAAGACGGAATAATAAAAATGGAACCAGTCCATGCGTATAGATATGCATGCAGGATATTCCGACGTAAATAATAGAAGAATGTCACCAAGTATAGGGTAGTCCAGCAGATATCTTTGGTTATTTCAAAGAGAATAATAAAGAATGGAATAACAGAAGTTCTCTTCATGAATACAAAAGAAATAATATTCCTTACCGTAAAATAATACTTGATATAAGAGTAGTGAAGTAGCAGAAAACTTTTCTTCTATCTCTCTATAGTCTCTCTCTATAGTTTCTCTCTCTAGAGTTCAGTGAATTCGTAAGAAAATAATGAAGGAATGAGCTTTTATTTATAGGAAAATGGAATGCATAGTAACTAATCCATGAACGGTCCAGATTGATTTACTTTAATCTGACGGTCCATATTTAAAGAAAATCTTTTAAATAAAATATAATATATTCTATTTATATAAAAAGATTTTTACTATGCAAACACTATGCGAGCACTATACAAACACTATGCATAATAAAATATAATATATTCTATTTATAGAATAACTTTAATAAAGTATTCTATTTTATATAAAAAGATTTTACTATGCAAAACACTATGCATAATAGAATATAATATATTCTATTTATAGAATAACTTTAATAAAGTATTATGTTTTATATAAAAGATGTTTCGCTTTTATTACGTGAATAAAACAAAACATCTAAATCAACAATAATTGAATCAAATAATATGAGATACTATCAAAAGAACTATTGTAGCAATAATTGAACAAAAATAAGTGACTTCACATAAATATCAATAATCAATACCGTGCTGCTACTATGCAACAACGTATTCATCAGTACTTTACTACCGAGTAGTTCAACAATGATCGGTGAAAACTTCCGCCGTTATTTTAATAAAATATTTTTATCGTTTTCTCAATCCGAATAATAATTCCGTTAGGGTCCACCAATGATCGTCTTGCCGTCATTTAATATTTCTGCTTAAAACGAATATTCCCACCAATCGAATATAATATAACAACTTGCATACTTTGTAAAATTTATAAATATTACCCACAACTATAACATTATCTCAAATTCACACCATAATATAAAAAATTATTTCGAGAAAATTAATTCTTTATTCATAAAATCTGGGGTTTCACATCTCCCTCCTTATGGAATTTTGCCCTCAAAATTTACGTCACGCACTGGTATGCCGTAATGTGTGAGGATACCTTGACTTCATTTCAGATTCTAACTCTTGAGGTATAACCCTTGAGTGTTGGATACGATTCTTCTTATCCAAGATTTTAACACAAGATCTCATACGTTAAATCATCCGCTATCTCGTCCGATTCTAAATTAATAATGTGGTTCGGGTCATCCACATATTTACGTAACATTGATACGTTAAAAACATTATGAGCACGCGATATACTTGGCGGTAAAACGAGTCTGTAAGCCACAGTTCCTACTCAATCGAGGATTTTAAATGGGCCAATTAAATTGAGGGTTGAGATTTCCTCTCTTCAGCAACTCTTGCTTCTAGAATAACGCCCTCTTGAACCTTCTTCTTTACATTCATCAGATTTGGGTATGTAGCTTGAGCGTCTTTAACTTTATCGATTAAAGTCAATTTTACTCGTATATTCGTTATCTTCACGTGGGTCCCTAGAGTCTTTAACTCTATCTTCATCATTTGCAAGTTATAAGAAATGAGTCTTTGTGTTAACAACATCGCACTTGTAAACGCATACTATCTTCTACTCAATACGTTAGCTACCACGTTCGCTCTTCCACGATGATATTGAATAGTACGATCGTAATCTTCAACAGCTCGAGTCAACGTCTTTGGCGCATGTTATGTTCGTTTTAGTAAAGAAATATTTGAGGGTTTTAGAAATAGGTTTTATACTGTGGTCAATACAAAATTCGATTTCACGCTCTAGGGGTAGGCTAGGAAGTCTTCATGAATACGTCAAGAAATTTATTAACGATAAAAATATCATTCAAAACTGTTACTCTCATCCAAGACTTGGATAGTACGTCACATTGATACCAAATGTGACTTCTATCCCTTAACCTAGATAGCACCTCACAATGATACCTATCAACTTGTCATCGTCATTCACGACGTCGCCTACAGAAAGTCTGGCTTTGGTGCATTCCACACCAGGAAGTCATCAACAAAAGGATCGGGGCTCTTTACTTATGGCTTGATATGACAATGATTGAATTTAGTGGTTTGGTTGCTTGAATTCGCATAATAGGTTGGTTAGGAATATGAAAGCTAACAACCTTACGAAAAACATGATGAGTAGTTAACCAATCGTTTCAAAAAACCACATCAAAGGCAAGTATTTTCAAAGAGATAAGATCGACAGGTAACGTGAAAGTGTCGATTTGAATCAATCAAGATTTATAAACAGTGGAGGTAACGAAGGTTTCTCCCAATGGAACTTCAATAGATAAATCAAAGTTTAACTTCTCCGGAGTTAAGTACAAACATTGAACACAACTAGGTGAAATAAAAGAGTGAGTAGAACCGGTATCTAACACGGTATAGACTTCGTAAGAGCTTATGATTGACTTACCCATGATAATTTTATTAAGGTTCTTCGTCACGAGAAAAAAAAATGCTCTCTCTTAAACTAACGGCTTTGGCTTGTCTGGGACATCCTTTGGCATCACTATCCCAGTTGGACTTGACTTCACCATACGACAAAATTGAGCTAGGTGACCTTTTCTTTTGCAATTAAAACACGCTTTGGATTGTTGCGTACAGTTTGGACGGATGTGTCCCTCTTGTCCGCATTTGAAATATACGATCGATGGGCGTTCTTCTTTCTTTAAAACGAGTGCTGGTGCCGACGTCTTCACGTCATTGTTGAACCTTCTCTTCTTAAAATGTCCATTCTTATTATCTTGGCCATGATTAACACCGAAATGGTTACCATTCTTGGCATGATAATATCCCCCACGATGGTTATCGTTGTTCCGATGACCGTTGCCACCGGTATGATTATTATCGTGTTGTTGGTCGTTGCCTTTTGGTTGTACTGACTCATTATCGCACTCCAATAACTGAGCCCTATTCACAACATCTGAATATAAACAAAGTTTATGAGAAATGAGGTATTGACGTATATCGGGTTTCAAACCTCGCAAAAACATTCGCGTCATTCGCTCCTCATTATCGACCAAATGGGATGCAAACCGGGATAACTCTGCAAACTTAGCCTCGTACTGCGACACGATCATATTGTTTTGCTCCAGCTTGATGAATTCTACCTCCTTCATGTGACGAATACTTTCAGGAAAGTATTTGTCGTTGAATAATTCTTGGAACTTCTCCCAAGACATCTTAAGTGCGTCAGGCTGGGTACGTTTTACAGATTCCCACCAATGATCTCCTTCTTCACACAACATAAAGGTGGCGAATGGAACCTTTTGCTTCTCTGAGCATTCCAAGACATCAAATATCTTGGTAATCTGCTTTATCCATGTCTCCGCCTTAAGTGGTTCTGGCTTTCCCAAAAACTCCGGTGGTCCCAGCTCCTTGAACTGCTTAGCGGTGACCAACCGTGGGTTACCATTGTTTCCACCTGCATTATGGACAGGAGCTGCCTTCGCCTGTTGTTGCATGAATTGCTCCTTAAACTGCTTAGCGGTGACCGTCAAGAGTTATCGAGATTTTCTACCGCATTTTGGATGAGGAGCGCCTTCGCCTGTTGTTGGATGAATTGCATAAAGCCTCTGACCATCCCATCATTCACCATTTCATCGGTGTTATTATTTTCATGAGGAGTATTGTTCTCTGGTTGCACATTATCCTGATTATTGATATGTGGAGACTCAACGGTCTCCTGTACTCCATTGATAATCTTAACATTCTCGGATGCCATTTTAAAAACACTGCCACAAAACAAGGGTTAATTAATATATCACATATTATCCCTATACTTTGACCGACCAATTAAATACCAAATAAACTTAGGTTGGTCATACTAGCGAAGGAATTCCCCGTCTCTCCCCTCCTAGTTCTAGTCTCACATTTTAGCCAGGGATCATATCCCTAAGCTTTGATACCAACTGTGACGCCCCCAATATTAGGTATACATCACCCATCTTGGGTCGCCAGATACATGGTACAGAATTCAAATACAACTTACTAATACAACTGTCGTGTACAATATGACAAAATATAAACTGTGAGTTTGAATACAATTATTATCTACTAGAGATTATACAAACTCAAAAGGAGTCCTCATTACAATTATTATCACACTATTTCACAGAATAGTGAGGACTACTAATGCACCATCTAGGACCATCACTCTGTTCCCCGACTAGTCCCAACTACGTTCTCATTTCCTGAAGAGAACAGTGAAAGAAAGGGTGAGCTCAACTAGCCCAGTAAGAAATATTATGACTAAGATAATGCAGAATAATTTATCGTTAACCTTCAACAATGTTAAATTGATAAAATATAATAAATATCAAGTTTAACTGCAGCGGAACAAGCAATCCATTAAAAGAGTCAAGTAGAGAATAAAATCTACTATCTTTTATGATTTAAAAAGTTTTTCGTCACTTTTATCGCTGAGACTCAGCTCAATAAATAATCCACATCATTAAATCATCTATGCACTACAGGCCAAGGATATTCTTTAGTATCACGACCACGAATTATCCATGCACTATGGGCCAAAGATAATCGTGTTTTCATCAACGGTCCTGATCATGCCATAAAACAATTCATCTTTGCTCCCTTGGCCGAAGAGAATCCATAGCCATAATCATACCAAAAACTGTCCATCAATGCACTACGGGCCAATGAGGACTTTTAATTTTCACATCATTTGTAACATTACGGTCCATGATTACAACTGCATAATCCTCGGTCATAATCATACCAAGTCCATCTATGGACTACGAGCCCCGAGATGACTTTCAACATAATATAAACATGAGGATGATGACAATGATATAAGAATTCAATAAAACAAGTTCAAGAATTAATTTATTCAAGCGAACCAATAACGTCCAAATTGTCAACATGATCTTTGCTTTGTAGAGTAAAATTCAAGAATGCTCGTAAGAATATTTCCATGGAAAGATCTTTGGATGAAGCGCAAATATCGAGATATTCCACTAATTTCATGGAGTATAGAAGTCAAAATTTTAATCAACTGAGTATAATACCGAATGGAATAACAAAAGATATCACCATGCATGCGGTACTTAGCATGATAGCGGTTATTCCAACGAATAATAATAACGGAACCAAAGTTAGGTGAAATTCACAAGCGGGATGTTCCAATGAGAATAATAAATGCGGAATAATAAATGATGGAACCAGTCCGACGTATATAGACAGATGTGATATTCCGAATGAGAATAATAAAGACGGAATAATAAAAAATGGAACCGAATCCGCGTATAGCATGCATGGGATATTCCGGCGAGTAATAATAGAAGAATGTCACCAAGTATAGGGTAGTCCGCGTATACTGGTTATTCCAGCAGAATAATAAAGAATGGAATAACAGAAGTTCTCTTCATGAATACAAAAGAAATAATATTCCTTACCGTAAAATAATACTTGATATAAGAGTAGTGAAGTAGCAGAAAATTTTTCTTCTATCTCTCTATAGTCTCTCTCTATAGTTTCTCTCTCTAAAGTTAAGTGAATTCGTAAGAAAATAATGAAGGAATGAGCTTTTATTTATAGGAAAATGGAATGCATAGTAACTAATCCATGAACGGTCCAGATTGATTTACTTTAATCTGACGGTCCATATTTAAAGAAAAATCTTTTAAATAAAATATAATATATTCTATTTATATAAAAAGATTTTTACTATACCAAACACTATCTTGGACACTATGCAAACACTATGCATAATAAAATATAATATATTCTATTTATAGAATAACTTTAATAAAGTATTCTATTTTATATAAAAAGATTTTACTACTATGAAACACTATGTAATAGAATATAATATATTCTATTTATAGAATAACTTTAATAAAGTATTATGTTTTATATAAAAGATGTTTACGCTTTTATTACGTGAATAAAACAAAACATCTAAATCAACAATAATTGAATCAAATAATGTGAGATACTATCAAAGAACTATTGTAGCAATAATTGAACAAAAATGAGTGACTTCTCACATAAATATCAATAATCAATACCGTGTGCTACTATGCAATAACGCCAGACATTCTTTACTTTTACTACCGAGTAGTTCAACATGTCGATTGTAAAACTTCCGCCGAATTATTTTCAATAAAATATTTTTTTGTCGTTTTTCAATCCGAATGATAATTCCGTTAATAGGGGTCCACCGATGATCGTCGTCTGCCATGCGAATATTTCCTGTTTAAAACGAATATTCCCAACCAATCGAATATAATATAACAACTTGCATACTTTGCAAAATTTATAAATATTACCCACAACTATAACATTATCTCAAATTCACACCATAATATAAAAAAATTATTTTGAGAAAATTAATTCTTTATTCATAAAATCTGGGGTTTCACATAATTGATGTCTGGAGGTTATATTGACCAATCGGATAATTAACCGGATAAATGAGCAATTAATTGCTATTGATTCACATGATTATAACTATTTGTTCACATGTGTGTACTATTGATTCACATTCTTGTACTATTAGGGGAGTTGGTGCAAGATTGATAATACTTGCATGACTAAGTTAAAAATGGAGGTATAGATGGAGGTACTATACTGTAATTCATATTTTCACATGTCTAGAACTATTGATTCACATGATTTACTATTAGGGGAGGTGGTGCAAGTTTGATAATACTTGCAGGACCAAATTAAAAATGAAGAAAAAGTGGAAGGTATTATACTGTAATATTTTGAGCCCTAAACGTGCAATTATCAAAACTATATTTTCCTATAAATAGAAGCTCATTCTTCCTTCATTTCTCACAAATTCACTAAAGCTATAGAGCAATTATTATAGAGAGAAATTATAGAGAGAAAGAAGAAGAGAAGTCTGCTACCTCACTATTCCAGTATCCAGTTTCTTCTAAGGTAAGGGGTATTATTTCTTTTGTATTCATGAAGAGAGCTTCTGTATTCCATTCTTTATTATTATGTTGGAATAACATGTCTACATCTGAAGTACCGCATACATGGTGAAATTCTTCCATTATTCCATTCTTTATTATTATGTTGGAATAACTTTTTATCATCGCGAAGTACCACATACATGGTGAAATTCTTCATTATTCCATTCTTTATTATTCATTGGAATATCCTCGTGCATGCGGATTACGCATGACCTGGTTCCATTCTTTATTATTCTATTGAATATCCTATCTCGTAAGTATTACGATTGACTTGGTTCCATTCTTTAGTATTCATTGGGAATAACTCGCTCTGCATGCGATCTATCGCATGCACGGTGAATTCTTCCATTATTCCATTCTTTATTATTCTCATTGGAATAACTTCGTCTACGCGGACTACCACATGCATGGTGAATTCTTCCATTATTCCATTCTTTATTATTACGTTGGAATAACTTTTATCTATGTGGATTACATTGCATGGTGAATGATCCTTCAGATTCATTCTTTATTAAATTGTGGAAATGATCTGTCTACGTGGATTACCGCATGGCGTGGTGAAAATTTATTTGCGATTTAAGATATTCTATTATACTCGTATGAGATATCATTTCTTTTGTACTGCCTATGAAATATCATTTTCTTTGGTATTTTTCTTTTTACGAGTTATTATTCACGAAGTTACTATTCACCCTTTCTTATTCACTATAGTATTATTTGCTCGAGTATTCGGGGCACTTTTCATGCCAAGTACTTATTCACGAGTTACTATTCACGGAGTTTACTATTCACCCGATTACTATTCACTCTAAAGATCATTAACTCCGAATTATTCGGGACACTTTTCGTAATTCTGGGGTACTATTCACGGGGTATTATTCCCGAAGTACTATTCACCCGAAAAATATATTTCTTTTCTGTCCAAATTATTTTTGGTACATGAATATTATTCTTGAATTTTACTCTACAAAGCAGTATCATGTTGACAATTTGGACATTATTGATTTCTGGATAAATTAAATTATTAATCTTTAAAATTTATCCTTGAACTTGTTTTATTGAATTATTATGTCATTGTCATCATCCTCATGCTTATATTGTGATGAAAGTCATCTTTGGCTTACGTGCAGAGATGGACTTGGTATGATTATGACCAGAGATTATTCGGTATAATCATGACCGTAATGTGACGAAAGATGTGGTGAAAGTCCTCATTGGCCTGTAGTTCATTGATGGACAGTTGTTGGTATGATTATGACTAGGGATTATTCGGTATAATTATGACCATGGATAATTACATGAATATCCTTGGCCGTGGTGCAGGGATGATTTGATTTTATTTATTAAGCAGAGTCTCAGCAATAAAGTTGATGAAAAACTTTTTAAATCATAGAAGATGTTAGTTCCCAGAGGGCACAATAGATCTAGAAGGGGGGGGGGGGGGTTGAATAGATCCTTTTTATTTCAAATACTTTTCTGGTTAATGTTGTATTATTCCTATTTAAGTATATAACAAACATAAGAATCTTTTCAAGCACAGCAGAATAAGTAAAAGATTCTCCTTCATTGATATATTCATAATCATACATACATTGTTCGTTGGGTTAATTTAGTTGTAAGCGGTTAGAGCATTCATAGCAGTTATAGCAGTTATAGACATAATGTAAATGACATAATGAAAAAGACACAAGGGGTTTTAAGTGGTTCAGAGACTCAAGCTCCTAATCCACTCTTCTGCTTTCAACTAGCAGGATTTCCACTAAGGAAAGGCAGCACCCTGAATCTCTACGATTCCATCAAGGCCAGCAGCCTTGAGACTTTAGTTCACTAAGAACTCTTCAAGGCCAGCAGCCTTGGTACTCCTCTAGTTCCCTAGGAACTCTTCAAGACCAGCAGGCTTGGAACTTCGTTTAGTCCCTCTAGAAAAGGACCCTTTGGCCCTGCTTTGTTTAGTCCCTCCAGACAAGGACCCCTCAGGCCCTGGCTTCGTTGAGTGGGTTGTTTGTTGTTGTTGGAGCCAGTGCTGAGCTGCTAAGATGTCTTCATGCTCTGATGATCTTCTATCCTTAGCAGCTTGGCTTGATCATCCTTGAAGAGCAGTTGAGTGTTGCATGATGCTCAGCTTCTTAGATTGCTCAACTACTCCGGATGACCCCTTGATGAACTGCCTTGAAGATCATTCTCCTTGGTACTCGATGGCTGCACATGAGAGGCTTATAAGATGACTGTAAGCTTTTCTATAAGGTACTTAGAACCTTTCTCATGCTTGACACCAAGATGGCTTTTGTGATCTCCCTTCTTGTTACTCGATGCCTTCTCATGATGGACTTGCTAAGATGACCGTAAGCTCTTCTCTATTGTACTTAGAGTCTTCCCATGATGGACATCCAGATGGCATGATGCTCTCCTTTTTCTCGGCAGTTCAGAACACTCGATCTCTCACTTCTACATAGTAGAACTCACACTTCTACTTCTTTCTTTATCTGACTTCTAAGTGTTCTTGGTGGATCGTAGAGTGAGCCTTCGGACTCACTATCACATGGTTTAGATCAGTCCACCTTCTCTCCAAAACTGACAACTCCAACAACCTTGGATCTTTGAAGCTCTTTCTCATTTATACTTCTTCCCAATCCTTCCGTTGGAAAGTAACCGTTGAAGGCTATTCAAATAACTTCACAGATCTCAAGTTGCTTGATGTAGATTGCTTGATGTGACTTGTCATACTTTTTTTGATGCTGCAGTTTACTGTTTCACCTACCCTGTCAGATGTATCACTTTACTGTCTTGGGCAGGTTGAAGACTTTATCTCTCCTGATTTCTAGATTAGAGATTGTCCTTTTGCATCGATGCTCTCAATAAGCACTTGTCCGAATATTACCCTTCAGATTGAACCGTTGCCAATGCTTCAGTCTTCAGGTATTCAAACTCTACGATTCTGATGCACGTCTTCAAGGACCTGATCGTAGTGTCTTGTTGAGTGTTGCTCGTTGACCGGAAGAGTTAACACTACGATCTTGAAGAGTGTTGATTGGATCTTCAATGTAGAACACTTCTTCCTTGTATTGTGCAGTGCTTCAATACTTCTGTTTGCTTCGTCTGTTCTCAGATACTGATGGCCTAATTCCTTGCTCTAGTCCCCTTTTGAATATCAAGACACTTCAGATTTGTGGCGCGTCGACGAATTGCTTTCTCCCCGGGTGATCTTCCGCTCACTTATCATTAATGAATCGACCTCGCACTTAATCACTTTAGCCTTGCTTTCTTGAAGGTGACCAAGATCTCGGTTCACCTTCCATCGATTCTTTCTTTGTCATGGCAAACACTACAATCTCGGTTGCTTCCAAGATCGTTGTCTTCTTACATTCTCTTGACATCAATCGCATTAATCGATTTTTCCTTAGTCACCGTTCTTTGAAGTCTTCTTTGAATCATCTTGTGGAAGACTTCATCACGAATGGCCTTTCAACTCAATCTTGATGTTGATTGGATTGGTGCTTAGTTTTTCCGCTAGCTTCGCATGCCATTCGTTGAGTGCTCTCTTTCCCTTACCGTGGATTGCATCTTTGCGATTGCCAACCGGAGGCTTCGCACTTTTGGATATTCCGGGAGTGCTCATTCTTTGAGAACCGTGATCTGCATTGTCTGATTCTCGACTTGGCATTGTGAGCACTTCATTGGAGTCGTAGTTCGCGCACTCTACGATTCACTTTGGGTGTCTGCAAACACTACGATCCCGAGATCAGATCTTGACACTCTACGATTTTTGCCTTGTGCTTGTTGTCTTCATCTGATCTTGTCCGACTACGATCTCTGTATGCACTCAATGGACTCTACGAACTCAAAGTGTAGTTTACGATCCTTGACTTGGCTTCGGCATCACTAGGCTCTACGACTCTGAGTGTAGTCTATGTTTCGGACTTGGCTTTGGCAGATGATCATTCGGCTCATAGGCAGGCAGTCTCTACGATTCTGAACATGACTTCCTCAGCACACTACGATCCCGAAGAAGCTCTTCTCGATACACTACGATCCTTCTTCGTTTCCCCTGGCAGTCTACGAACTCCAAGATCTACTATCTTGCATACTCTTAAATTGTCTCGATAGCTCCCGAGTTAACCTTGACTCACCTGGCAGACTACGACTTTTGGTGTAGTGCTCGACGATCAGACTGGCCTATCTATTACATTATAAGATCAACCTAACAAGCTTGATCTTTCTATTTTTATAGTCCTTGTACATCATTTCTTTTTAAGGACTTTACAAAGCTGTTTTGCTCATGTAGGATCAACCTAACATATTTGATCGATTCATTCTAAGTCCTTGTACATATATTTCTATTATCTATCAAAGGACTTTACAGCTTTTTTTAATGCAAGCATACTTGCATATTATTCATTCATATACATATATATTTATATCATAATCAAATCAAATATAAATAGGAATAGCATTCACATGCTTATTCTTGACAATCTCCCCCTATTTGATTATGACAAAAATAATAAGTGCATATGCATGTTATGAGTGAATCTTATATACAGTGAGCAGCTGTATTTCTAAGACAGTTAATCATGAATGTCATTTATATTGATATGGAAATTTATACATTAAGACATTCTACATCCTGGATCCAGAACATTCCTAACAGGTTAGAGATGTACCTCCTTGGCTCCATATGTGTTTCCAGGATGCTTGTTGATCAGCTACTCATCTGTTTCTGCTTCTTGCTCTTGCTCCCCCTCAGATGATGACCTTCTATCTTTGCTTGGATCCCTTCATCACCTTTCCGATCCGCCCCTTCTTTCCTGCGATTTTGGTGTCATCATCTTCAGCTCCCCCTCTCGATGATGATTCTTCTTTCTCACTGCTACTACTTTCTTCTTCTTTGGCTTCTTCTCCTTAACCCCTCGCTTCTTCTTGAGTGCCTTTTGCTCCTCTTCTTTATTTGTCTCTTTTCTCCCCCTTTTGTCATCAATCATTTGAGAGAGCTGCTCCATGTTGGACATAAGTCGCCCCATCGTAGTGGGAGGAGTTCAGAACTTCAAACTTTAGTTCTTCTTTGGCCGAGCTCAAGTTACACAGAGAAGGACTGTTTCAGATCGTCAATCTTGTCAGAGAGGGCTTCGATCTACTTTGCATTGGCCTCCTGAACTTGTAGAGCTACTGCCTTCTGATAGATGTTATCTCATCTCTTGGAGTTTGAGAGACACATCAGCCAAGATAGCTTGAAGCTTGTACTGGAAAGAATCATCTCCTGCTGCTGTCTGCTTCTGTGTTTCTTCTGTGAGCATAGATATCTTCTTGCTTAGATCATCAGAGCTCTTTAGTAGTTCCTGCTCCAAAGCAGATTGATCCTCTTGATTGGTAGCTTCAGGTTAAGCAATGGATTGGACTCTACGATCATCATCTTTGGATAAATTTTCAAAGGTTTGGATAATCTGAACAATCGTGGAGTACCAATTGCTTATAGAGGATGATGGAGTGTCTGATAGTAGTGCTTGATCATAAGAAGGATTTTGGTTTTGGACTTGGGCATCAGCAGTAGTAGAGTGAACAGACTCTACGATTAGCTCCTTGGTCATGTTTCTTCTTCCTTCAGAATCCACTCTACGATCGTAGGGGATATAGAGATTCTCAGCCTGTCGATAGACCTTGAAGTGAGGCTGGTCTTTGATCAGTTTGGTAGCAAACTTCTTTACTTTTGTAAAGTTCTGAGCCACCAGTTTTATGCTTGGAAAATGCTTGTAACACCAACTGAAGGAGCTTCCATCTTTTTCAGTGTGGGCCTTGAGCCATGGCATCCACTGGAAGAACCATCTTTCTGGTGGAGCATCTATCATAACATTTGATACTTCCTCTACGATACTTCTGTCAAATCTTTCAGGAGAGGGAACTGGATAATCTCCTTGTTCGTCTGCTTCTTGAGGTGCAGAACCATAATCTCCTTTAATCTCTTCTCTCTCGGAGCCTGAACTTTCTTGATAATCTTTAGCAGGGAATTCCTCTAGCTGCATTTCATTATCAGAACCTTCTTCAGCATCTTCAACAGAAAAAACCTTCTTCTTTGAATTTCATTATCGAACTTTTCAAAGAAAGTCTTTCCTTAGATTCTTCTTCTTCACTGCTGGCTTCTTCTTTAGCATCTTCTCCTGGGGATACAGATTCATCATCACTTAATTCAATGATGGCATTTGATTGGCTGTTGTTCCTTTTGGAGGCAAACTGGGCTTGCAGCCTGTAGCTCTTCCTTCTTCGTGGAGGTTTAACTATTGGAGAGACAAACTCTTCTTATTCTTCTTCAGTCTCTGACTCCTCTTGCTCATCAGATAAACTTCTTTGGAGATCAGCACTGGCAGGAGCAGACTCTTCTTTCTTGGCCTCATCACTTTCTGAGCCATCATGAGAGCTTTCTTGGTTTGAGGGGACATGTTCTTCTTCTTCTTCTTGAATAGCATTTTCTAACCCATTCTCTGGGCTGGTTGGGGCAGTTGCATTTGGGGATTTACTTTGATCATCATGAATTTCTTTTTCTTTATCAGAGTGACTGCTCTGAGGATTGGCCATGGGACTTGAGCACTTTTCTTCTTCAGCAGTTTTTGCAGTTTCCTTCATCACATCCGCTTCATTTTCATTGCTGGATGCTGACTCTGGGGACTGGACTACATCTTCTATTTCTTCCTCTTCTGCTGACTCCACGTCCCTTTCTTCAGTAGATGTATTGATTTGAGAAGCTAAGGCTTGTTTGTCTTCCACCTTAGCTTTCTTGCTGACAGGCCCTTGAAGCAACCTGCTGCTTCTTCTCTTTATGGTTTCAGCAGTTTGGTCCTTTTCTTTCTTATCTTTGTTCAAGGAAGAGACTCTCCTTAGTGGGGCCTGGGCTTTCTTCAAATCACCTGCTCTTTTCACCACTTTTTATTTCTTCCTGGCTGGTGTGATTTCAGCTGCTGCAGAGTCATCAAACTCAGAGCTCTTTGTCTCTACTATCTTCCTTTTCTTAGCAGAGGCTCTCTCTTTGCTCCCCAAATTGTCGACCTCTTGTTCTCCTTGGGGTTCTTCTTCCGGTTTCAAATAATCTGTGGAGACATTACTTTTGTGCACATTTAGGGCTTCTCCTCATCATCCTTGATCTTTCCCCTAGCTTTTTCTTCAAGATGATACTCAAAGACCTCCTATGAAATACCTTGGTCAGGGGCTTCTTCTCAGCCTTCTCTACCCACTTGGAGATCTGATCAAACAAGATAGCTCCAAAGTCGATTTGTTTCTTCAGAATTATTGGTGACATGATTTTCAACTGCTAGTCGATCACTGTGTCATGTGCAGTGTTCTTACACAATATGCACTTTCCAACTATTTCAGCAAAGAACTCATATTGTTCAGGAAACTCTTTCTTCTTCATGTCCTTGAAACTAGGGTTTCTTTGATACCCCATAACTTCCTTTGCTAGTTCAGTGTTGACATTATCAAGGTTCTTTAGCCCTTGGTTAGGAAAACCTAGGCATTGATTGAGGTCAGAAGATTTTAACTTGAGAGACTGACCTTTAACCTTGGTAGAAAGAGTTCCAGAGTTTATGGAGACATTTGAGTAAAACTCCTTAACCAGGTCAATGTATACACGATTACTCGTCTCGAGACATTCTGAAAACCCAGCTTCCTTTACGAGTCTAAGTATGTCCCTGAACTTCTTCTCCGACTTCTCAAACGATTTGGTTCCAAGTCGAATCTGGGGTGATAACTTGCCGCTTCTCCATTTGAATCGTTCAAGACCGTGGGTGTTTGATTTAGAGATTTATGCGAGATGGTCGTCTGTTGGTAAGGCTCTCAAGTTAATCGATTTTGCTCTTGAAAAGCTTTCTAGGGTTTTGAAAATGGGAGGAGAAAGATTCGATATCTTTTCGATGAATCGTCTGCAGATTTGAACTTGTCTTTATGGCGCTTCCTTCTAACTCTGATACTCGGTGATGTGTCAATTATCCATTGGTTGCACGTTGCCCGATAAGTCAGAATTCCCCATAACTTTTCAGTTATTAGAGGAGTGGACGTTTAATTGACGTGGCTTTTACCGTTGACCTTTTGATTTGTAGAGTAACATGATGAGATAGCTATCGACTCTACGATTTCATTTGTTGACTCAACGATCAATTTCTAAGAGATGCTGCAGTGGATGGCTTTGTCTTTCCTCTTTACTTCGATACAGCATAGCTCAATCACTAATGAATTCGAACTTATCTCCTTAACTTAAATGGCTTAGCAGATGTCTCATTCTTCATGCTCCTTGTGAACTGGAGTACCCTTTGGTAGAACTACAATCGTTGAGTTGTCTTCTACGATCCCTGCGGTTGCACTACGATCGTTTAGTCCTTTTTAAACTCAACTCTACGATCGTTGACTGACTTAATTCTTCTGAGATGAACTAGATCAATTATTCCTTCTGGGATAAGGTAGCTCAGGAAGGGCCAACCTCTTAGAGAAAGCTAAGGGTTAGGTTTGTCCCTGAGGCGCTTTCCAAATGAAATACTATGGCAATGGTTTGCAATGACATCTCATTAGACCTTTTCTAATGGGAAGATCTTCTACCAGCTTTAAGTATCTACATTGCTGAAATCGTGGTGTCCTCCTACTCTTACTCTACGATCATATATTTGATCTTAGGCACTTCATGATTATGGATTGGGTGGCTGAAGGGTTATCAGTAGTACATTTTGAGACATTCCTACTGACTATGGATCTTCATTTGGTTCATCAGCCACAAAGTTTTGGGACTCTGTAGCTGGTACATCTCTTCAAGGTTTATTAGTGCTGTTATTCCTTAACAGATCACTGCTCCCCCATTGTTGATGCTGTCTTCTCAGATAGATGTGATTCCTTCTTCTTCATGTTCATTTGAAGGCTGCCCAGTATTTCTCCTTCTGTCTGGAATCATCATCATTGCTTAATTTTCCTTGTATCGTAGAGATGAGTATTTTCAGGATTGATCACTCTACGATCATTTGACAGCACTACGAATGTAGTCTCCTTTGATAGTCTTTTGTTTGAGAAGTTCTGCTTCTTAAAGAACTTCTTTTGTCTTAAGCTCCATGATCTTCTGTTGTGAACTTTCCTTGAGGATCCTTTTCATAAAGCGTGTCTTTCTTGATATGAGCACATAGAATCCTCTTTCTCTTCAGTTGCATGGCATTCTCTCATATACAGATTTGTAGCCATGTGAGCTCCATTCCGGTTAGCTCAGAGGGTCTTCAAGGAGAGGCTTGGACATATATGATGGTTTATCTATGATGGTTTCATCATTTACTGGGTTATGTTCACAATGTTTAAGTGTTCACAGAGTGTGAATCAACTCTACGATTTATGAGTATCTAGTTGATTTATGGATGTGATCAGTTTCTACAAATCAGCAAGATCCTCTTGTAGAACTGATCATTCTCTGTGTGTTGTCAAACACTTAGAACATAGGCTTGTACATACATCCTAGCACATCAGCAATGATTACTTAACATAAAGTTCATTTGGTCTGTGATACTCTTATGATCTATCTCAGATTTTCTTCAAGTTGTCATCTTCAGCCTAAAACTTGGTTAAAGAGAAAGTTTGTAATCTTCAGACTACTTTCTCTCTTCACCTTTTTAGGTAGATTATGACTTCTTGACAGAATACTGTCATAGTTCATAAGATGGTGCAAATATGATGTATGCATTAGTAATGGTGAGGAACCGTACCTCTTTACTGTCAGTTTCTTAACAGTCATTTACCTTAGATATACTGAGTTCAGGTATTGATGTGCATAGCTTTTACTCTTGCTCCTTTCAGCTTAATGTTCTTGTTGGCCTTTCATCAATCAGTCATGGTCTTGAAGATGTAGATCAAGAGAATCATAGCATTAAGATCTTTGACATCTTTGAGTTTACAAAGATAGCACCCAGTTGTTGGTTGGTCACTCATAAGTTTGAGAAGATCTTCTTTCTCCTCTTGATCAGCATTTCTTAGTACGCGTGACCTCTTCATCTTTCAGACTGATGAATGCTTTACTCTTTGTCACTGATGTCTCTTGCTTTCTTTCTCTCGTCTGGTCTTCAGACAACAAGATTGACTGCAGGCTAGGATTGGTCTTGTTGATATAGCAATCGAGAATATGGACCAATCTGAGCAGCTTTAGGCGTATACACATTTTTACCTATACATAATATTTCCAACGTGTAAGCTCTTTTGCATATAACAAGTTACTTACTACTAAACTGAGTTTAGAAAAATGTTAGTGCCTGGGATCAGACTCAAAGCGATTAGCTTTTGAATATAGCATGAGAACCTGCTTTGATACCAATTGTTAGTTCCTCGTGAGGGCACAATAGATCTGTAAGGGGGGGTTGAATAGATCCTTTTTATTTCAAATACTTTTCTGGTTAATGTTGTATTGTTCATATTTAAGTATATGACAAACATAAGAATATTTTCAAGCACAGCGGAATAAGTAAAAGATTCCCCTTCATTGATATATTCATAATCATACATACATTATTCGTTGGGTTAATTTAGTTGTAAGCGGTTAGAACATTCATAGCAGTTATAGACATAATGTAAATGACATAATGTAAAAGACACAAGGGGTTTTAAGTGGTTTAGAGACTCAAACTCTCAATCCACTCTTCTGCTTTCAACTAGCAGGATTTGCACTAAGGAAGGGCAGCACCCTGAATCTCTACGATTCCTTCAAGGCCAGCAGCCTTGGGACTTTATTTCACTAAGAACTCTTCAAGGCCAGCAGCCTTGGGACTCCTCTAGTTCCCTAGGAACTCTTCAAGCCCAGCAGGCTTGGAACTTCGTTTAGTCCCTCTGGACAAGGACCCTTTGGCCTTGCTTTGTTTAGTCCCTCCGGACAATGACCCCTCAGGCCCTGGCTTTTTTGAGTTATTTGTTTGTTGTTGTTGGATCCGGTGCTGAGCTGCTAAGATGTCTTCATGCTCTGAACATCTTCTATCTTTAGCAGCTTGGCTTGATCATCCTTGAAGAACAGTTGAGTGTTGCATGATGCTCAGCTTCTTAGATTGCTCAACTACTCCGGATGACCCCTTGATGAACTGCCTTGAAGATCATTCTCCTTGGTACTCGATGGCTGCACATGAGAGGCTTCTAAGATGACTGTAAGCTTTTCTATAAGGTACTTAAAACCTTTCTCATGCTCGACACCAAGATGGCTTTTGTGATCTCCCTTCTTGCTACTCGATGCCTTCTCATGATGGACTTGCTAAGATGACCGTAAGCTCTTCTCTATTGTACTTAGAGTCTTCCCATGATGGACATCCAGATGGCATGATGCTCTCCTTTTTCTCGGCAGTTCAGAACACTCTTCATGTAGTAGATCTCTCACTTCTACATAGTAGAACTCACACTTCTACTTCTTTCTTTATATGATTTCTGAGTGTTCTTGGTGGATCGTAGAGTGAGCCTTCGGACTCACTATCACATGGTTTAGATCAGTCCACCTTCTCTCCAAAACTGACAACTCCAGCAACCTTGGATCTTTGAAGCTCTTTCTCATTTATACTTCTTCCAAATCCTTCCGTTGGAAAGTAACCGTTGAAGGCTATTCAAATATCTTCACAGATCTTAAGTTGCTTGATGTAGACTGCTTGATGTGACTTGTCATACTTTTTCGATCTTTGCAGCTTCATCGTTTCACCTCTGTTGTCGCCGATGTATCACTTTCTTTGTATTAAGCGTGTTGAAGAATTTATCTTTCTTGATTTCTAGATCAGAGATTGTCCTTCTGCATTGATGCTCTCAATAAGCACTTGTCCGAATATTACCCTTCAGATTAAATTGTTGCCAATGCTTCAGTCTTCAGGTATTTGAACTCTACGATTCTGATGCACGTCTTCAAGGACCTGATCGTAGTGTCTTGTTGAGTGTTGCTCGTTGACTGGAAGAGTTAACACTACAATCTTGAAGTGTGTTGATTGGATCTTCAATGTAGAACACTTCTTCCTTGTATTGTGCAGTGCTTCAATACTTCTGTTTGCTTCGTCTGTTCTCAGATATTGATGGCCTAATTCCTTGCTCTGGTCCCCTTCTGAATATCAAGACACTTTAGATTTGTGGCGCTGGCGTCGACTTTCTTTCTCTGGTGATCTTCCTCTCACTTATCATCAATGAACCCGACCATACACTTAATCACTTTAGCCTTGCTCTTGGTCGACCCAAGATCTCGGTTCACCTTCCATCGCTTCTTTCTTTGTCTAGCAAACACTACAATCCTGGTTGCTTCCAAGATCGTTGTCTTCTGTTCTCTTGACAGCAACTGCATTAGTTGACTTTTCCTTAGTCAGCTGCTGAAGTCTTCTTTGAATCATCTTGTGGAAGACTTCATCACGAATGGCCTTTCAACTCAATCTTGATGTTGATTGGATTGGTGCTTAGTTCTTCTGCTAGCCTGCATGCCATTCGTTGAGTGCTCTTTGGTTCCCTTACTGTGGATTGCATCTTTGCAGTGCCAACTAGAGGCTTCGTACCATTGGATATTCTGGGAGTGCTCATTCTTTGAGAACCGTATCTGCTCTACGATTCTGACTTGGCATTATGAGCACTTCTGTTGGAGTCGTAGTTCTGCACTCTACGATTCACTTTGGTCGGCAGACGCTTATGATCCCGAGATCGATCTCGACACTCTTCGATTTCTGCCATGTGCATGTTGTCTTCATCTGATCTTGCCCGACTACGATCTCTATATGCACTCAATGGACTCTACGAACTCAGAGTGTAGTCTACGATCCTTGACTTGGCTTCGGCATCACTAGCTCTACGACTGAAAGTGTAGTCTATGTTTTGGACTTGGCTTCGGCGCAGATGATCGTTCGCTACCATAGGCAAGTCGTCTCTATGATTCTCGAACATGACTTCCTCAAAGACACTACGATCCCGAGGAAGCTCGCTTTCGATACACTACGATCCTTCTTTGTTTCCCTGGCGATCACGAACTCCGAGATCTACTATCTTGCATACTCCTATTCTGCCTCGATAGCTCCCGAGTTAACTTTGACTCACCTGACAGACTACGACTTCTGGTGCAGTGCTCGACGATTAGACTGGCCTATCTATTACATTATAAGATCAACCTAACAAGCTTGATCTTTCTATTTTTATAGTCCTTGTACATCATTTCTTTTTAAGGACTTTACAAAGCTGTTTTGCTCATGTAGGATCAACCTAACATATTTGATCGATTCATTCTAAGTCCTTGTACATATATTTCTATTATCTATCAAAGGACTTTACAGCTTTTTTTAATGCAAGCATACTTGCATATTATTCATTCATATACATATATATTTATATCATAATCAAATCATATATAAATAGGAATAGCATTCACATGCTTATTCCTGACAGAGGATAGTAGATTTTATTCTCTACTTTACTCTTCTAGTGGATTGCTTATTCTGCTGTAGTTGTTGATCTAAAACTTGTTGTCTATTATATTCTATCAGTTATTATACTGTTGAAGGCTAAGGATAATTTATTCTCGCATTATCTTAGTCATAATATTTCTTCTTTGGGCTAGTTGAGCTCACCCTTTTCTTTCACCGTCTCTTCTTAAAATGAGAATATAGTCGGGACGAGCCTGGGAATGGATTGACTATTCCGGATGGTTATTTTAGTAGTCCTCACTATTCTATAAAATAGTGTGACAATAAATGTAATGAGGACTCCATTGAGTGTGGATTTTGTCTAGATGACAATATTCTTATTAAAACTCTTAGATTATGTTTTGTCGTATTTTACACGACTGTTGTATAATTAAGTTGTATTTGAATTTTGTACCGTGTATTTGGCGACTCAAGATGGGTGATGTATACCTATTTTGGGGGCGCCACAATTTGGTATCAAAGCTTAGGATATGATCCCCGATCGAGATGTGAGACAAGAACTAGGAGGGAGAGACGGGAATTCTTCGCTAGTATGACCTACCTAAGTTTATTTGGTATTTAATTGGTCACGAGTATAGGGATAATATGTGATATGTTAATTAACCCTTGTTTTGTGATAGTGTTTGAAAATGGCATCTAAAAATGTTGAGATCAAAGAATGAAGCACATGAGACCGCTGAGTCACTAAATCATCAATACCTGTGATAATGTGCAACAAGAAGACAATAATCCTCAGGTAAATAATAACACCGATGAAATGGTGAACGATGGGATGTTCAGAGGCTTTATGCAATTCATACAACATCAGGTGAGAACGGTTCCTATTTAAAATGCAGGTGGAAATAATGGCAACCCACGGCTTGTCACTGCTAAGCAGTTCAAGGAGCTGGGACCGCATGAGTTTTTGGGAAAGCCAGAACCACTTAAGACGGAGACGTGGTTAAAGCAGATCACCAAGATATTTGATGTCTTGGGATGCTCCGAGGAGCAAAAGGTTTCCCTTCGCCACCTTTATGTTGCGTGAAGAGGCAGATTACTGGTGGGAATCTGTGAAATGTACCCAGCCTGACGCACTCAAGATGTCTTGGGAGAAGTTCCAAGAGCTGTTCAATGACAAGTACTTTCTTGAAAGTATTCGTCACATGAATGAGGTGGAGTTTATCAAGTTGGAGAAAAACAATATGACCGTGTCGCAGTACGAGGCTAAGTTTGTCGAGTTATCCCGGTTTGCATCCCATTTGGTCGATAATGAGGAGCGAATGACGCGATTGTTTCTAAGAGGTTTAAAACCCGAAATACGTCAATACCTCATTTCTCACAAACTTTGTTTATATTTAGATGTTGTGAATAGGGCTCAGTTATTGGAGCGCGATAATGAGTTTGGACAACTAAAAGGTAACGAGCAACAACACGATAAAAATCATACCAGTGGCAACGACCATCGGAACAATGATAACCATCGTGGGGGAAATTATCATGCCAAGAATGGTAACCACTTCAGTGGTAATCATGGCCAAGATAATAGGAGTGAAAATTTCAAGAAGAGAAAGTTCAACAACGATGGAAAGATAGTAGCACTAACACCCATTTTCAAGGAAGGAGAACGACCACCAATTATATGCTTCAAATGCGGAGGGGAGGGACATATCAGTCCAAGCTGTACGATGTAGTCCAAAGCATGTTACAATTGTGGAAAAGAAGGTCACCTAGCCCGATTTTGTCGTGCACCAAAGTCAAGTCCAGCTGGGATGGTGGCACCAAAGGCAGAAACTGACAAAATAAAGTCGGTGGTTTCAGGGAGAACATTTTTCCTGACTTCTCAAAAAGCGAGTAACCCAAACGGAGTTAGTACGAGTTAGTAATTATAAATTCTTGCGAAGTCTATACCTTATTAGATACCGGTTCTACCCATTTTTTATCTCTCTTGCTTGCGCTCAACGTTTAAATTTAACTCCAGAGAAATTAGACTTTAACTTATCGGTTGAAACTCTGTTAGGAGAAACCTTCGTTACCTCTATTATTTATAAATCTTATTTGATTCAAATCGATACCCTCACGTTACCTGTCGATCTTATCCCTTTGAAAATACTTGCCTTTGATGTGATTTTAGGAATCGATTGGTTAACTACTCATCATGTTTTTCGTAAGGTTGTTAGCTTTCATATTCCTAGCCAACCTGTTATGCGAATTCAAGCAACCAAACCACTAAAGTCAATCACTGTCATATCAAGCCATAAATAAAGAATCCCAAGCCTTTATCTGGTGACTTCCTTGTGTGGAATGCACCGAAGCCAGACTATCCATAGGGGACGTTGTGAATGACAATGACAAGTTGATAGGTATCAATGTGACGTACTGTCCAAGTCTTGAATGAGAGTCACAGTTTTGAATGATATTTCTATTATTAATAAATTTCCTGACGTATTCTTGAAGACTTCCTAGCGTACCCCTATAGCGTGAAATAGAATTTTGTATTGACCCCAGTACAAAACCCATTTCTCAAACTCTTAAATATTTCTTCACCTAGAACGAACATAACATGCGCCAAGGACGTTGGCTCGAGCTGTTGAAGATTACAACTATACCATTTAATATCATCGTGGAAAAGCGAACGTGGTAGCTGACGCGTTGAGTAAAAGATCATATGCGTTTACGAGTGCGATATTGTTAACACAAAAACTTATTTCGTATAACTTACAAATGATGAAGATAGAGTTAAAGACTCTAGGGACCCACGTGAAGATAATGAATATACGATTAGAATCGACTTTAATCGATAAAGTTAAGGTCGTTCAAGCTACACACCCGGAGCTGATGAAGATGAAGAAGAAGGTTTAAGAAGGCATTATCTCAACCCTCGATTTAATTGGCCCATTTGAAATCCTCGATCGAGTAGGAACTGTGGCCTATAGACTCGCTTTACCGCTAAGCGTGTTCATAACATTTTTTTTCACGTATCGATGTTACGTAAATATGTGGATGACCAAAACCACATTATTAAATTAGAACTAAACGAGATAACAGAAGATTTAACGTACGAGGAGATACGTGTTAAAATCTTGGATAAGAAGGATTATATTCAACACTCAAAGGTTATACCTCAAGAGTTTGAATCTGAAATGAAGTCAAGGTGTCCTCACTTCTTTGGCATACCAGGTACGTACGTAAATTTTGAGGGCGAAATTTCATAAGGAGGGAAGATTGTAAGACCCCGAATTTTATGAAATGAAAGTTTTCAATTTTCTTATAATTATTATTTTATTTCGTAAATGGTTAAATTGATAAAAGGTTAAAGTTAAGGGTGATATGTGAATTTTTTTGCAAAGTAAGCAAGTTGTTATAAAATATTCGTTTGGTCGGGGAATATTCTTTTTGTCGGGGAATACCCGTACGACGGCACAATCATTGGTGGACCCCACAACGGAAGTATGGTCGTAGTAAGAAAACGACATAATTATCATTTTATAAAAATAAGGGCGGAAGTGTTATCGTTAAAACTGTTGAACTACCCGGTAGTTAAAGTACAAATGTCTACGCTGGGTCGCATAGTAGCACTGCATTGATTATTGATGCTTACGTAAGAAGTCACTCGCTTATACTCAATTATTGCTACGAATTGTCTTGATCATATCTATCATATTATTGATTCAATTATTGTCACAAAGATCATCTCAGTATAATATGTTATATTGTTAAATCAATAATTGAGACGACAAAGTTATTCATATTATTATTTGCAATATTGACAATGTCTAGAAGTTCTGTTAAGGAGAGGTTTGATCACCTAATTGCGCGCCAATAAGGAGAAATCCTTATCGGAAAGCCCATCTTTCCTGAGAATGACCTGGTTGTTAAATATTGTGAGTTATAATATTAATGATGAATAAGTTCGTGTTAATTAAAGATGAAATTGATAGTTTCATTGTGTGGGAATTATTAGTGTTAGTGGAAATCGACATTTATTTCGATAATAATTGATGTCTGGAGGTTATATTAACCAATCGGATAATTAACCGGATAAATGAGTAATTAATTGCTACTGATTTACATGATTATAACTATTTGTTCACATGTGTGTACTATTGATTCACATTCTTGTACTATTAGGGGAGTTGGTGCAAGATTGATAATACTTGCATGACTAAGTTAAAAATGGAGGTACTATACTATAATTCGTATTCTCACATGTCTAGAACTATTGATTCACATGATTTACTATTAGGGGAGGTGGTGCAAGTTTGATAATACTTGCAGGACCAAATTAAAAATGAAGAAAAAGAGGAAGGTATTATACTGTAATATTTTGAGCCCCAAAACGTGTAATTATCAAATCTATATTTTCCTATAAATAGAAGCTCATTCTTCCTTCATTTTTCACCAATTCACTAAAGCTATAGAGCAATTATTATAGAGGGAAATTATAGAGAGAAAGAAGATGAGAAGTCTGCTACCTCACTATTCCAGTATCCAGTTTCTTCTAAGGTAAGGGGTATTATTTCTTTTCAGATTCATGAAGAGAGCTTCTATTATTCCATTCTTTATTATTATATTGAATACCTCAATACATGCTAAGCACCGTATACATGGTGAAATTCTTCTCATTATTCCATTCTTTATTATTATATTGAATAACCTGGTCTATGCGGCACCGTATATCATGGTGAAATTCTTCATTATTCCATTCTTTATTATTCATTTGGAATATCCCGTCTGCATGCGGATTACGCATGACCGGTTCCATTCTTTATTATTCTCGTTGGAATATCATGTATGCGTAAGTGATTACGCATGACACGTTCCATTATTTATTATTCTCATTGGGAATAACCTCGTCTCATGCGATCTATCGCATGCTCGGTGAATTCTTCTGTTATTCCATTCTTTTTTATTCTGTTGGAATAACATGTCTATGTGGATTACCGCATGCATGGTGAATGATCCTTCGTATTTATTCTTTATTAAATTATGGAAATGATGCATCTACGTGGATTATTGCGTGGCGGTGAAAATCCATTCATAGCTTTAGATATTCTATTATACTCGTATAAGATATCATTTCTTTTGCACTCGTCATGGAATATCATTTTCTTTGGTATTTTTCTTTTACGAGTTACTATTCACTCTAGTATTATTCACTCGGGTATTCGGGGTATTTTTCATGCCAGAGTACTATTCACGAGTTACTATTCATGGGTTACTATTCACCCAATTACTATTCACTCTAGTATCATTCACTCGGGTATTCGGGATACTTTTTGTGTCGGGGTACTATTCACGAGGTACTATTCCCGAAGTACTATTCACCCGAAAAATATATTTCTTTTCTGTCCAAATTATTTTTGGTACATGAATATTATTCTTGAATTTCACTCTACAAAGCAGTATCATATTGACAATTTGGACGTTATTGATTTCTGGATAAATTAAATTATAAATCTTTAAAATTTATCCTTGAACTTGTTTTATTGAATTATTATGTCATTGTCATCATCATCTCATGCTTATATTGTGATGAAAGTCATCTTTGGCTTACGTCTGAGAGATGGACTTGGTATGATTATGACCGAGTGATTATTCGAGATAATCATGACCGTAATGTGATGAATGATGTGGTGAAAGTCCTCATTGGCACATGTAGTTCATTGATGGACGATTGTTGGTATGATTATGACCGAGGATTATTCGATATAATCATGACCATTGATGATTACATGAATATCCTTGGTAGTAGTGCGGGGATGATTTGATTTTATTTATTATCTTTGAGTCTCAAATGATAAAGTTGATGATTTTTTTTTAAATCATAGAAGATAGTAGATTTTATTCTCTACTTGACTCTTCTAGTGAATTGCTTATTTCATTTGCAATTGTTGATCTAAAACTTGTTGTCTATTATATTCTATCGGTTGTTATATCTTTGTTGAAGGCTAAGGATAATTTATTCTCGCATTATCTTAGTCATAATATTTCTTCTTTAGGCTAGTTGAGCTCACCCTTTCTTTCATTCTCTTCTTGAAAATGAGAATATAGTCGGGACGAGTCTGGGAATGGATTGACTATCCGGATGGTTATTTTAGTAGTCCTCACTATTCTATAAAATAGTGTGATAATAAATGTAATGAGGACTCCATTGAGTGTGGATATTGTCTAGATGACAATATTCTTATTAAAACTCTTAGATTATGTTTTGTCGTATTTTACACGACTGTTGTATAATTAAGTTGTATTTGAATTTTGTACCATGTATTTGGCAACTCAATATGGGTGATGTATACCTATTTTGGGGGTGTCACATAAATATTTTAATTTCACTTTAAAAATATAAAATTATCTAATATTTTGCAAATGGAGGGATTATTATTATTATTATTACCTATTCCTTTTTCTAGATAAAAGAAAGAAAAATAATAAAAACTTCATCGTCCTTTCATCTTCCTCAAAGAGACCTCCATCAGCCGTCCATAACCATTTTCCATAACCACCACCATCAATAACTCAAATATCTAGACCACAAACCTCCGATCACAACTGTAAGACCTCAACTTTATGAATAAATATTTAATTTTCTTTAAATATTATTTTGAATAATAAGATTTGGATTTGATTTAAAGTTATAGTTGTGGGTAATGTTTACAAATTTTGCAAAGTAAGCAAGTTGTCATAAAATATTCGTTTGGTCGGGGAATATTCTTTTTGTCGGGGAATATCCGTACGGCGACATAATCATTGGTGGAGCCTGTGACGTCCCCAAAATAGGTATACACAACCCATTCTGAGTCGCCAAATATATTGTACAAAATACAAATACAAACTTAATTATACAACTTTCGTGTAACATAAGCTGAGAGTTTTTACACTAATATTATCTCGTAGACAATATCCAAACTCAAATGAAGTCCTCAATACAATTATTATCACACTATTTCATAGAATAGTGAGGACTACTATAGCCACCAGCTTGGACCATCACTTCATTCCCTGACTAGTTCCAGCTATATTCTCATTTCCTAAAGAGAACAATGAAAGAAAAGGGTGAGCTCAATTAGCCCAATAAAGAATATTATGACTAAGATAATACAGAATAAATTATCGTTAGCCTTCAACAGTGATAAACTGATAGAATACAATAGACAACAAGTTTAACTGCAGCAGAACAAACAATCCATTAGAAGAGTTAGGTAGAGCATGATATCTACTATCTTCTATGATTTAAGAGTTCATCATCAATATTTTATCGATGTAACACAGCTCAATAAATAATCCACATCACTGAATTATCCATGCACTACGGGCCAAAGATATTTGTTAATATCACATCCATGAATTATCCATGCACTACGGGCCAAGAATATTCATTATTATGAGAAAATAATATCTTTAGATAGTATTTGCATAATCTTTACATAATAAAATCGAAAATTTCAAATTTGAATTAAAAGGCGTCCGTGAAGAAATCTTTATCGGTCAAGATTTTTTTCCCTAAATAGTATCCTGCCATTCTCCTATAAATAGGATGTTTAGTTTAGAAATGAAAATCACACCAGCATCAGAGAATTCTTCTTCTATAATATTGAGCGTATTTCTTTTGAGTTTAAGGAAACTTTTAGTGTAACAAATAGTGCAAGTTTTCTTCAAGAATATCCCCACTATACCACCCAGAAGTACTCTCCTTTTAAGTTAAGTGATATTATTTTTGTTCAATATTCGTAAGAAATAATATTTTCTTCCATACTCTGTAGTATGTAAGTAATATTATTTCGTTTCATATTCCTAATTCTACACTTATGTTGATAAGTATTGCTTCTATACTCCTTGAAATTAGTAGAATATCCTTGAAATTTGCGCTTCATCTAGTATCGTTTCATTAAAATATTTTTCTGGACATTCTTGTTAAATTTTAAGCTTTTCATGCCCGAGTACTATTCATGGGTACTATTCATACATACGTCACTATTAATACATACGACACTATTCATACATACGGTACTATTCATACATATATTAATATTCACGGGGTACATCAATGCACAGAGTATGGAATTTCAAGGAGTATAGAAGCAATACTTATCAAAATAAGTGTAGAATTAGGAATATGAAACGAAATAATATTACTTACATACTACAGAGTATGGGAAAAAAATATTATTTCTTACGAATATTGAACAAAAATAAGATCCCTTACCTTAAAAGGAGAGTACTTCTGACTGGTATAGCGGGGATATTCTTGAAGAAAACTTGCATTATTTGCAACACTCAAAGTTTTCTTATACTCAAAAGAAATATGCTCAATATTATAGAAGAAGAATTCTCTGATTCTGGTGTGATTTTCATTTCTAGACTAAGCATCCTATTTATAAGAGAATGGCAGGGGTATTATTTAGGAAAATCACGGATGCACAGTAGGATTTTGGATGAATTCACGGGCGCAGAAATCAGAATTCACATGATTTTTACTATACTGCACTATGCAGCTGTGACGCCCCCAAAATAGGTATACACAACCCATTCTGAGTCACCAAATACACGGTACATAATTCAAATACATATCCAACCTCAAAATAAGTCCTCATTACAATTACTAGTACACTATTTTATAGAATATTGAGGACTATTATAGCAACCATCTTGGACCATCACTCCATATCCTGACTAGTCCCAACTATATTTTCATTTCCTAAAGAGAACAATGAAAGCAAAGGGTGATCTCAACTAGTCCAGTAAATAATATTATGACTAAGATAATGTAGAATAAATTATCCTTAGTCTTCAACAATATAACAATTGATTGAATACAATAGACAACAAGTTTTAGATCAACAATTGCAGCGGAGTAAGCAATCCATTAGAAGAGTCAAGTAGAGCATGATATCTACTATCTTCTATGATTTAAAAGTTCATCATCAATATTTTATAGCTGTAACACAGCTCAATAAATAATCCACATCATCGAATTATCCATGCACTACGGGTAAAGGATATTCGTTAGTATAACATCAACGAATTATCCATGCACTACAGGCTTAGAATATTCATTATATCACATCCATGAATTATCCATTCACTACGGGCCAAGGATATTCGTTATTATCACCAGTGGTCATGATCATGCCAAACAACAATTCATCTTTGCACCCTTGACCGAAGAGAACCCATGGTCATGATTGTACCAACAACTGTCCATCAATGCACTACGGGCCAATGAGGACTTTATCGCATCATTTGTAATATTACAGATCATGATTATACCGATACATAATTTGTGGTCATAATCATACCAATCAACAGTCAATCTATGCACTACGGGCCAAAGATGACTTTCATCACAATATAAGCATGAGGATGATGACAATGATATAAGAATTCAATCAAACGAGATCAAAGATAAATATTAAAGATTTATAATTAAATTTATCCAGAGTTTAAGAATGTCCAAATTGTCAACATGATAACTGCTTTGTGGAGTAAAATTCAAGAATAATATTCATGTATCAAAAATAATTTGGACAGAAAAGAAATCAATTTTTGTCGTGAATAGTACCTCGAGTGAATAGTACCCCGTGAATAGTGTCGTATGTATGAATAGTACTATATGTATGAATAGTACCCATGAATAGTACTCCGGCATAAAAAGCTTAAAATTTAACTAGAATGTCCAGAAAAATATTCTTGTGAAACGATACTAGATGAAACGCAAATTTCAAGGTTATTCTACTAATTTCAAGGAGTATAGAAGCAATACTTATCAACATAAGTGTAGAACTAGGAATATAAAATGAAATAATATTACTTACATACTACAGAGTATGGAAGAAAATATTATTTCTTACGAATATTGAACAAAAATAATATCCTTTACAGCTGTTGAACGAAAATAATATTATTACGAATATTGAACGAAGATAATATTCCTTACAAATATTGAACGAAAATAATATTCCTTACGAATATTGAACGAAAATAAAATTCCTTACGAATACGAAAAATAATATCATAAGCGAATATGAAATAAATAATACCCCTTACCTTAAAAAGAGAGTACTTTTCACAGGTATAGCGGAGTTATTCTTGAAGAAAACTTATACTATTTTCTACACTCAAAGCTTCCTTAAACTCAAAAGAAATAAGCTCAATATTATAGAAGAAGAATTCTCTGATTCTGGTGTGATTTTCAATTCTAAACTAAACATCTTATTTATAGGAGAATGACATGATACAATTTAAGAAAAATAATCACGGACGCACAGTGCAGGAATCACGGGCGCTCAACTGGCGAAAAACTTTTGAAAAGTTTGATTTTACTATGCTGCACTATGCATAATAAAATATAATATATTCTATTTTATATAAAAAATAATAAAACTTATATATATATATATATATCATCCACCCACCACACACACGCACACACACATACACACACACACACACACACATATATATATATATATATATATATAATACACACTCATATATATATAAAACAAAACTGAGATACCTTTCTATCGATAATTTTGAAAAATGGGTAAGTGGGGGTCCATATAATATACCAAATTTATAACAAATGTGACGCCCCCAAAATAGGTCCATTCCATCCAACCCATTCTGAGTCGCCAAATACATGGTACAGAAACAACTACAACTTTATTATTACAACAGTAAAACTGTGAGTTTGGATACAAATATTATCTTCTAGACAATATCTATACTCAAATAAATCCCCATCATAATTATTGATACATTATTTTACAAAATGGTGAGGACTACTAAACAACTCTCTCTGTAACCTTCATTCCATACCCGACTAGTACTCGCTACATTCTCGCCTCCCCGAGAAGAAAAAATGGAACAACAAGGAAAAGGGTGAGCTCAACTAGCCCAAAAAGAATATTATGACTAAGATAATATACAACAAATTATCGTTAGTCTTCAACAGGAAAAATCTAATAGAATACAATAGACAACAAATTTTAAATCAATATTCATAATCGAAATAATAATTCATTAGAAGAGTTAAGTAGAGAATGCAAACTACTATCTTCTATATATGAATTTAAAAGTTCATCGTCGATATTTTATCCTCGTAACATCAATCAATATACATCTGGAATCAAATATTCATCTTTACTACAGCCAAAGATATTCATCGATTAATCATGTTCATCTAAACACTGTTCATCTTTTCACTACTACCAAAGATATTCTTCAGAAATCATTCATCTTTGCTCCACTAAAGCCAAAGACATTCAATAATATCATCATTTAAGACAAAGATGATGAAAATATTTTTAAAGAAACGAATCCAGTGAAACAAAATGACAAGGATTAAGGATTAAGGATTCGTACTTTGTTTTATCCACGTCCAAAAATACCTCAAAAATAATCATAGGGGTGTAAAATTCAAGAATGATCAAAACATGGATACAATCAAAGCTAGTATCCATAATAGATATTTTGGACAAAAAGAAGAAATTTCATTTTTCGGAATAGTGCCGTATTCGTGAATAGTCTTCAGATATCGTGAATAGTCTTTGAGTATCGTGAATAGTAACTCAAACACCAAAAGATAGAAATTCCACAAAAAACATCTTCACACTTCATGAATAGTACTTTCGTGAATAGTAACTCGTGAATAATAGTAACTCGTGAATAATAACTCATGAATAGTAACCCATATGAAAAAGTTCCAAATTTGATAAAAAGTTCCAACCAATATTTCAAAGATAATGATATTGAAGAAATAATATCATTTGAAAAGAAAATAACATCCCTTACCTCGAAAGACAAGATTCTAGTTGAAACACCGGATATAGGCTATGACTTGAACTTGCACCGTATAGCAACACTCAAAGTATACTCACAAGAATACGCTCAAAATATCGAGAGAAAAATAGAGAGAAAACTTCAGTTTCTGGTGTGATTTTCAATTCTAACCTAATCACCCTATTTATAGGAAAATGCTTAGAACACCAAAGTAGAAAATTGAATATAATAATATTATTTATAAACAAAATTCCTTAGCCCACCTTTGAAATCTGATTTCAGCCATAGCACATGTTAAATGAGGTTCACAAACTCACCAAAAACGTTTTTCTCAAAATAATTAATTAAAACTCCCAAAAATCAATTATTTCGGAGCTTCGGAACTTCAATAATTCATAATAAATAGCCCTTTTATCAGAAAATTCGAATCTCGCGAGTTTTTATAGAAAATTCAATTCTCTACAACTTTGCAGAAGAATGTTTTTCCAAATTCCAAACATAAATTGACCGAAATCCACAAACGGTCGATTTTACAAGCTATAATCAAATTTCAGTCAAGAAATGGGGTCCACCGACACACAAAACATGTGTTAATCATTTAATGCCACAAAAATACTCTTCCTCCTCATATACTCATATATCCCACATTCATTATAAAATTATCACCGTTAATATATTATTAAAATAATATATTTAAATGAATTATTTTATCGTAAAAAAGATAAAATATTAATTTTCAACAATTATCATTTTAAAATTTTTCTCCATCTATATCCACATAAAATCAATATTTTCCTCATCATATAAATCAATAATTAATTATTCACAAATAATATTACGAATCACAAGATCTTGTGACAATTGTCGTTTCAGAAGAGGGGGCTTTCCAATAAGGATCTCTCTTCTTGGCGCCGCAATTAGGTGACCAAACCTCTCCTTAGACGAACTTTCTAGACATTGCCAATAATGTTATCTAATAATATTATTCAGATAATATGAATTATTGCTTCGATAATAAAAAATACTTGTAAATGACAATTATCAAACAACGGTAATATAAAATATCAACGCAACAATTATTGAATCAATAAAATAAAATACTTTGAGCAAGAATTACAGTAACAATTATTGAGTAGTGCCTTTCTTACATAAGAATCAATAATTGGTGCAATACCGTGCTACCGTGTTTTTAACCAACCAAGAGTATTTTAACAAAGATAATCTGCAGTATAACTACACCGCTTATTTATAAACAACTTATATTTGTCGTTTTCTTCATCCAATCGCTTTCAAGTTATGGAGCCCACAAAAGACCGCTACCGTCGATTTAATATTTTTCCGTGATTTAATATTCCACGACCAAACGAATATTCCTCGACAATAATGAATATTTTATAACCACTTGCTTATTCGAAATATTTGCGTATTTTACCCATAACTATCCACATTAATCAAATTAACCCTTACTATTTCAAAATAATAAATAGAGGAAAATAAATTTTATTTATTAATAATTTGGGGTCTTACAACAAATACTTCCTAAAAACTCCTCTATTTATCTCAATTCACTTGGTTTCACAAAACACATTTTTAACAACATTTATTCATCATTAATATTATAACTTACAATATTAACAACCAGATCATTCTCAAGAAAGATGGAGCTTTCCGATAAGGACTTCTCCTTATTGACGCGCAATTAGGTGACCAAACCCCTTTTCTCGACAGAACTTTCTAGATATCGTCAATAATGCAAATAATAATATGAATAACTTTTTCGTCTCAACAATTGATTTAATAATATAAAATATTGTTCAAATGATATTGTGACAATAATTGAATCAATAATATGAGATACTATAAAGAAATTACTGTTGCAATAATTGAGTAAAACTGAGTGACTTCTCACGTAAGCATCAATAATCAAAGATACTGTACAATACCATGTGCTACTATGCAACCACGGATATTACTGTACTTTTATCACCGAGTATTTCAACAGTTTAAAGGTTAAACTTTTGTCGTTATTTTATAAAAAGTTACTTCTGTCGTTTTCTAACTCCGACAGTAATTCCGTTGTGGGGTCCACCAATGATTGAGCCGTCGTACGGATATTCCCTAATAAAACGAATATTCCCCGACCAAACGAATATTTTATGACAACTTGCATACTTTGTAAAATTTGTAAATATTACCCACAACTATAACATTATATCAAATCCACACCTTATTATTCAAAAATAATATTTGGAGAAAATTAAATCTTTGTTTATAAAAGTTGGGGTCTTACAGCAGCACTATGCAAACACTATTTAGTACTATGCAAACATTATGCAATAAAATAAAATATAATATATTCTATTTATAAAAAGTATTCTGTTTTATATAAAAAGTTTTCTGTTTTATTACTATAAAACAAAAATTGAGATAACTTTCTACCGACGATTTTGAAAAATGAGTAAGTGGGGGTCCATGTAATAAACTAAATTTACAACAAATTCCTCGTAAAAAACCCCTTTATTTATCACAAATCTCTTGACTTCTCTAAACACATTTTTAATAATATTTATTCATCATTAATATTATAACTCACAATATTAACAACATGATCATTCTCAGGAAAGAGGGGGCTTTCCGATAAGGACTTCTCCTTATTGGCGCACAATTAGATGACCAAACTCATTTTCTCGACAGAAGTTTCTAGACATTGTCAATAATGCAAATAATAATATGAATAATTGTGTCGTCTCAATTATTGATTTAATAATATAAAATATTATGCAGATGATACTGTGATAATAATTGAATCAATAATATGGGATACTATGCATCAACTACTGTGGCAATAATTGAATAAAACTGAGTGACTTCTCAAGTAAGAATCAATAATCAAATATATTGTACAATATCGTGTGCTACTGTGTAACCACGCGTATTACTGTACTTTTATCACCGGGTATTTCAACAGGTAACGGTAAAAGTTTTGGCTTTATTTTTATAAAAAGTTATTTCTGTCGTTTTCTAAATTCGATAGTAATTTCGTTGTGGGGTCCACCAATGATTGTGTCATCGTACGGATATTCCCCGATAAAAAGAATATTCCCCGACCAAACGAATATTTTATGACAACTTGCTTACTTTGCAAAATTTGTAAATATTACCCACAACTATAACATTATATCAAATCCACACCTTATTACTCAAAATGATATTTAGAGAAAATTAATCTTTATTCATAAAAGTTGGGGTCTTACAACCTCCCCTTCTTATGAAATTTCGTCCTCAAAATTGGTGTACGTACCTGGTATGTCAAAGAGGTGAGGATACCTTGCTTTCATTTCAGATTCTAACTCCCACGTCATTTCCTTAATATCGTGGTTTCTCCACAAAATTTTAACTTGAGGCATAACCTTTGAGCGTAGAATATGTTCCTTTTTATCCAAGATTTTAACAGGTGCCTCTTCATATGTTAAATCTTCCGTTATCTCGTCTGATTCTAACTCAATAATGTGGTTTGGGTCTTCCACATATTTACGTAACATAGATATATGAAAAACGTTATGAACACGAGACATACTTGGCGGTGAGGCGAGTCTATAGGCCATAGTTCCTACTCGATCGAGGATTTCGAATGGACACAGCAGCACACAGTATTGTATAGTATATTTGATTATTGATGCTTACGTGAGAAGTCACTCAGTTTTATTCAATTATTGCAACAATAGCTGATGCATAGTATCTAATATTATTGATTCAGTTATTGTCACAGTATCATCTGCATAATATTTTATATTATTAAATCAATAAATGAGACGACACAATTATTCATATTAATATTTGCATTATTGACAATGTCTAGAAAGTTCTGTCGAGGAATGAGGTTTGGTCATCTAATTGCGCGCCAATAAGGAGAAGTCCTTATCGGAAAGCCCCCTTTTTCCTGGGAATGATCTGGTTGTTAATATTGTGAGTTATAATATTAATGATGAATAAATGTTGAAAGATTAAAAATGTTATTAGTCAAGTAAATTGTGATAAATAAAAGGGGTTGTCATGAAGTATTTATTATAAATTTGGCTTATTACATGGACTCCCACTTACTCATTTTTTAAAATCGTTGGTAGAAAGTTATCTAAGATTTTATATTATATTGCATAGTGTTTGCATAGTACTGCATAGTGTTGCATAGTACGGCATAGTGTTTATATAGTACAATATAGTAAAAATCAAAAAAAATCAGTCAAATTCGAAGCTTTTGAAGAAAGTACTGTGCAATCTGTGATTTTTTTTACTAAATAGTATCGTGTCATTATCCTATAAATAGGATGCTTAGTTTAGAAATGAAAATCACACCAGAATCAGAGAATTCTTCTTCTATAATATTGAGCATATTTCTTTTGAGTTTAAAAAAACTTTGAGTGTAGCAAATAGTGCAAGTTTTCTTCAAGAATATCCCCGCTATACCACCTAGAAGTACTCTCCTTTTAAGGTAAGGGATATTATATTTGTTCAATATTCGTAAGAAATAATAGTTTCTTCCATATTCTTTAGTATGTAATTAATATTATTTTGTTTAATATTCCTAATTCTACACTTATTTTGATAAGTATTGTTTCTCTACTCCTTGAAATTAGTAGAATATCCTTAAAATTTGCGCTTCATCTAGTATCGTTTCACTGAAATATTTTTCTGGACATTCTTGTTAAATTTTAATCTTTTCATGTCGGAGTACTATTCATGGGTACTATTCATACATACGTCACTATTCATACATATGGTAATATTCATGAAGTACTATTCACGGGGTACTATTCACAACAAAAAATAATTTCTTTTCTGTCCAAATTATTTTTGATACATGAATATTATTCTTGAATTTTACTCTATAAAGCAGTTATCATGTTGACAATTTGGATATTCTTAAACTCTGGATAAATTGAATTATAAATCCTTAAAATTTATCCTTGATCACACTTAATTGAATTCTTATATCATTGGCATCATCCTCATGCTTATATTGTGATAAAAGTCATCTTTGGCCCGTAGTGCATAGATTGACTGTTGATTTGTATGATTATGACCAAGAATTATGTTTCGGTATAATCATGACCTGTAATGTTACAAATGATGTGGTAAAAGTCCTCATTGGCCCGTAGTGCATTGATGGACAGTTGTTGGCATGATCATGACCATTGGTGATAATAACGAATATCATCGGCACGTAGCAATGGATAATTCGGTGATGTGGATTATTTATCGAGATGTGTTACGAGATAAAATATTGATGATGAACTTTTAAATCATAGAAGATAGTAGACATCATGCTTACTGACTCTTCTAATGGATTGCTTGTTCATTCTGATTAAACTTGTTGTACATTGTATTCTATCGGTTTTACATCTTTGTTGAAGGCTAAGGATAATTTATTCTACATTATCTTAGTCATAATATTCTTTACTTAAACTAGTTGAGCTTACCCTTTTCTTTATTGCTCTGTTCAGGAAATGAGAATATAGTTGGGACTAGTCGGGGAATGGAGTGATGGTCCAAGATGATGGCTATTTTAGTCCTCATTATTTTATAAAATAGTGTGATAATAATTGTAAGGAGGACTCCATTTGAGTTTGGATATTCTCTACGAGACAACATTCGTGTTAAAAATCTCAGCTTATGTGACGCCCCCAAAACAGGTATACATCACCCATCTTGTGTCGCCAAATACATGGTACAAAATTCAAATACAACTTAATTATACAACAGTCGTGTAAAATACGACATAACATAATCTAAGAGTTTTAATAAGAATATTGTCATCTAGACAATATCCACACTCAATGGAGACCTCATTACATTTATTGTCACACTATTTTTTAGAATAGTGAGGACTATTAAAACAACCATCTGGACCGTCAATCCGCTCCCAGACTCGTCCCAAATATATTCTCATTTCACAAGAGAACGAAGAAAGAAAGGTTGAGCTCAACTAGCCCAAGAAGAAATATTATGACTAAGATAATGCGTAATAAATTATCCTTAGCCTTCAACAAAGATAACAACCGATAGAATATAATAGACAACAAGTTTTAGATCAACAACTCGCAATGAATAAGCAATCCATTAGAAGAGTCAAGTAGAGCATAAAATCTACTATCTTCTATGATTTAAAAAGTTTTTCATCAACTTTATCGCTGAGACTCAGCTTAATATATAAAATCGAATCATCCCTGCACCACGGCCAAGGATATTCATGTAATCATCATTGGTCATGATTATACCAAATAATCCCTGGTCATAATCATACCAACAACTGTCCATCAATGAACTACAGGCCAATGAGGACTTTTACCACATCATTCGTTACATTACAGTCAAGATTATACCGAATAATCCCTGGTCATAATCATACCAATTCCATCTATGCACGTAAGCCAAAGATGACTTTCATCACAATATAAGCATGAGGATGTTGACCATGACATAATAATTCAATAAAACAAGTTCAAGGATAAATTTTAAAGATTTATAATTTTAATTTATCCAGAAATCAATAACGTCCAAATTGCCAACTTGATACTTCTTTGTGGAGTAAAATTCAAGAATGCTCAGAAGAATATTTCCATGAAAAGATACTGGATGAAGCGCAAATATCCAGGATATCCTACTAATTTTATGGAGTATAGAAGCCAAAACTTTAACCAACTGAGTATAATAGAATATATAAAACTGCAAATGGATTTTTGCTCGCCATGCGTGAATCCGCGTGATGCATTATTTCCACAATTTAATAGGAATGGATACGAAGGATGATTTACCATGCATGCGTAAATCCACATGTACAAAGTTATTCCAACAAAATAATAAAGAATGGAATAATGTAAGAATTCACCAAGCATACGTAATTCAGCATGCACAAATTATTCCAATGTAATAATAAAGAATAGAACCAGTCATGCGTAAACCGCATGCACGTGATATTCCAAATGTAATAATAAAGAATGGAACCAGTCACGCGTAATCCGCATCTACGTGATATATTCCAACGTAATAATAAAGAATGGAATAACAACATAATTCACCGTGCATGCGATAGATCCGCATACAGATATATTATTCCAAAGATAATAATAAAGAATGAAATAATGTAAGAATTTCACCATGTATGTCTTTGTACTTGATGTATTGAAGGTTATTCCAATATAATAATAAAGAATGGAATAACAACCCTTACGAGTATTGAAAGAAAATAACTCTCTTCATGAATACGAAAGAATAATACCCCTTACCTCAAAAGAAGACTGGATACTGGAATAGTGAGGTAGCAGACTTCTCTTCTTCTTTCTCTCTATAATTTTTCTCTATAATAATTGTTCTATAACTTTAGTGAATTGGTGAGAAATGAATGAAGAATGAGCTTCTATTTATAGGAAAATATATTTTCGATAATTACACGTTTTGAGGGTCGAAATATTACAGTATAATACCTTCCTCTTTTTCTTCATTTTTAATTTAGTCCTGCAAGTATTATCAAAATTGCACCACCACCTCTAATAGTAAATAATGTAAATCAATAGTTCAATCACGTGAATCAATAGTTATAATCATGTAAATTAATAGCAATTAATTGCTCATTTATCCGGTTAATTAACCGATTGGTCGACATAACCTCCTGACATCAATTATTATCGAAATAAATGTCGATTTTTGTTAAAACTAATAATTTCAACACAATGGAACTATCCATTTCATCTTTAATCAGCACGAACTTATTCATCATTAATATTTTAATTCATAATATTTAACAACCAGGTCATTCCTAGGAAAGAGGGGGCTTTCCGATAAAGATTTCTCCTTATTGGCGCGCAATTAGGTGACCAAACCTCTCCTTGATAGAACTTCTAGACATTGTCAATATTGCAAATAATAATATGAATAACTTTGCCGTCTCAATTATTGATTTAATAATATAACATATTATGCAGATGATACTGTAAAAATAATTGAATCAATAATATGAGAGATATGATGCAGCAATTACTATAGCAATAATTGAGTATAACTGAGTGACTTCTTACGTAAGCATCAATAATCAATATCGTCTGCTACTATACAACCACACATATTACTGTACTTTTACTACCGGGTAGTTCAATAGTTTTAATGGTAACACTTTCGCCGTTATTTTTATAAAAAGATAATTCTGTTGTTTTCTAACTACGACAATACTTTCGTTGTGGGGTCCACCAATGATTGTGTCGTCGTACGGATATTCCCCGACAAAAAGAATATTCCCCGATCAAACGAATATTTTATAACAACTTGCATACTTTTGCAAAATTTTTAAATATTACCCACAACTATAACATTATATCAAATCCACACCATAATATTTAAAAAAAATATTTTGAGAAATTTAAATTTATTCATAAAATTTGGGGTCTCACAATCTCCCCTCCTTATGAAATTTCTCCCTCGAAATTTACGTACGTACCTGGTATGCCGAAGAGATGAGGATACCTTGACTTCATTTCAGATTCTAACTCTTGAGGTATAACCTTTGAGTGTTGAATACGCTCCTTCTTATCCAAGATTTTAACACGTATCTCCTCATATGTTAAATCTTCTGCTATCTCGTCTAGTTCTAATTTAATAACGTGGTTCGGATCATCCACATATTTACGTAACATCGATATGTAAAAAAAACGTTATGAACAAGCGATATACTTGGCGGTAAAACGAGTCTATAGGCCACAATTTCTACTCGATCAAGGATTTCAAATGGGCCAATAAAATCGAGGGTTGAGATTTCATCTCTTCATCGATTCTTGCTTCTAGAATAACGCCCTCTTGAACCTTCTTCTTCACATTCATCAGCTCTGAGTATGTAGCTTGCGCGGCATTAACTTTATCGATTAAAGTCGATTCTACTCGTATATTTGATATCACCACGTGGGTCCTTAGAGTCTTTAACTCTATCTTCATCATTTGTAAGTTATACGAAATGGGTTTTTATGTTAACAACATCGCACTCGTAAACGCATACGATCTTCTACTCAACGCGTCAGCTACCACGTTCGCTCTTCCACGATGATATTGAATGATATAATTGTAATCTTCAACAGCTCGAGCCAACGTCTTTGGCGCATAATACATTCATTTTGGGTGAAAAAAATATTTTAGGGTTTAAGAAATGGGTTTTTTACTGGGGTCAATACAAAATTCGATTTCACGCTCTAGGGGTAGGCTAAGAAGTCTTCAAGAATACGTCAGCAAATTTATTAACGATAGAAATACCATTCAAAATTGTGACTCTCGTCCAAGACTTGGATAGAACATGTAATGAAGGTTTCTCCTAACGGAGTTTCAACCGATAAGTCAAAGTCTAATTTCTCCGGAGTCAAATTTAAACGTTGAAATATAAGCAAGAGAGATAAAATAATGGGTAGAACCCAGATTCTAATAAGGTATAGACTTCAAGAATTTATAATTAACTAACCCGTGCTAACTTCATTCGGGTTACTCACTTTTGAGAAGTCACGAAAACGCCTCCCTAAAACCACCGAATTTATTTTGTCCAGATCCGCTTTGGTGCCACCGTCCCACTGACTTGACTTTGGTGCACGACAAAAATCAAGCTAAGTGACCTTCTTTTTGACAATTGTAACATACTTTGGATTGCATCACGCAGTTTGGACTGATATGTCCCTCCCCTCCGCCTTTGAAGCATACAATTGGTGGTCGTTCTTCTTTCTTGAAAACGTGTGTGGTGCTGCTATCTTTCCATCGTTGTTAAACCTTCTCTTCTTGAAATTTCCACTCCTATTATCTTGGCCATGATTACCACTAAAGTGGTTACCATTCTTGGCATGATAATTTCCCCCACAATGGTTATCATTGTTCCGATGGCCATTGCCACCGGTATGATCGTATTGTTGCTCGTTACCTTTTGGTTGTGCTGACTCATTATTGCGCTCCAATAACTGAGCCCTATTCACAACATCTGAATATAAACAAAGTTTGTGAGAAATGAGGTATTGATGTATATCAGGTTTCAAACCTCTTAGAAATCATTATCGACCAAATGGGATGCAAACTGGGATAACTCCGCAAATTTAGCCTCGTATTGCGACATGGTCATATTATTTTACTCCAACTTGATAAACTCCACCTCCTTCATGTGACGAATACTTTCGGGAAAGTACTTGTCGTTGAACAACTCTTGGAACTTCTCCCAAGACATCTTGTGTGCGTCAGGCTGGGTACGTTTTACAGATTTCCACCACTAATCTTCCTCTTCACGCAACATAAAGGTGGCAAAGGAGCATCCCAAGACATCAAATATCTTGGTGATCTGCTTTAACCACGTCTCCGCCTTAAGTGGTTCTGGCTTTTCCAAAAACTTTGGCGGTCCCAGCTCCTTGAACTGCTTAGCGGTGACCGTCCGAGAGTTGTCAATGTTTCCACCTGCATTTTGGACAGGAGCCGCCCTCACCTGATGTTGCATGAATTGCATAAAACCTCTGAACATCCCATCGTTCATCATTTGATCGTTGTTGTTTACTTGAGGATTATTGTCCTCTTGTTGCACATTATCCTTGGTATTAATCTATGGCGACTCAATGGTCTCATGTGCTTCATTGTTTATCTCAACATTTTCGGATGCCATTTTCAAATACTGCCACAAAACAAGGGTTAATTAATATATCACATATTATTCCTATACTCTGACCGACCAATTAAATACCAAATAAACTTACGTAGGTTATAAAATATTTGGGGGTTTGTTATTAATTTGTCTCATCTTGTTTAACGCGCATGCACATATATATATAAAATACGCATCTTATTAATTAACATGCGAAGCATGTTTGCATAATATATATATATATATATATATATATATATATATATATATATAGTATAAGCATGCACATATAGAATACTATATTCTACCTGGATTGATTATGGACTTTTATTCTAGTTTGGTTCACTAGAGCCACCAAGTGAATCAAAAGGTCAAACCCTATAGGTGCAAGAATTAATATTTAAATATAACTATTACATTTAAACCCGGGCTCTATTACAAATGGGTCTTCAAGCGCTCCTTGTTCCTTGATCTCCAATTCTTCAAAATAATTCTAACTATTCCTATTACAAAACTATTTTAAAATAAATAGAAACCTTGATCAGCAGTCAAGGAGAAGTACATAGGATGAAGTTAGAAATTACATTAAGAAAAAATTAGAGAAGATGAGGTAAACAAACCCCATTTAATAAAACCCATACATTCATGCATTCAACTAAAATAAAATCTAATCACATTAGTCAATAATCCATAATCAATCCTATTTATTATCATACACATCACCATATACATCAATAAATAACATTAATCTCATGAATAATAAACATTCAATATATATATATATATTGATATCATTTAATGGGCAAAATTAGTTAGCATAAAATCTAATTTTGAATCAAAATAAACTCCTTTATTTTAATCCAAATTTAAATCAAAATATATATATATTGATGCACTGTTAGGTTTGTAATATTCATGAGCGCAATCAAATTGCACAAAATAAGCGGAAACGTGAAAAATCAGAGTTTTAAAATTTTACAAACCATATACCCGGATCATCCTTTATGCACAATTATTAATTAAACGAAAAGATAAAGAAAAAGAATCATACCCTTGAAGATTCGAGCTTCCTTAGGTACAAATTCATCTCCAAATCTTTTCGTGTTCATCTTGAATCCACCGGGTTTGGTTCCTTCCTTTGATCAACGTTAACCACCCAAGTGTTTGGCCTCTAAAGGTGATCCACCAAGGAAGAATAAATATTCATGAAGAAGGGTGGTTGGCTAAACCCTAGTTTTCTATCTCTATAGAAAAAGTACGTACTCTCCAACTATTGAAATTGTGTATGTTGTGAAAAAGTCAACAACCACCACACCCATAATAAGACTCCTCTTATTTATAGATGTGGGCAACCCTCCTTAACAATTAAGGAATTGAGTTTTATTTTAATTAATTAAAATCCTTTAATTAATTAGCCTCCTAATCTTATTAGGAATAAATGAGAGTACTAATATTAAATTAATTTCCAACTCTTTAGCAATTAAAATAATAATAATTGTAATAATATTAATAAGACTCCTCTTATTAATTTATATATTTAATATTTCCAAATATTAAATAATAAATATTAAGCTATTTAATTTATTCTATCACCATAGATTAAATTAAATACACTTAATATATTATTACGATTATGCCATTAACTTCTTAAATAATTATTCTTCCTTTTATGGTGTGACCCTTTAGGTTCTCCATATTAAACCAGTTGTGAATAAATCAATTAGAACAATTCTAATCTTATTTAAATAAATAAATTAAACTATTAATTTATTTAAATAAATAATTTTTATTCTACAATAGGGATAAGCCTCCCTAGCGATTAACGACTTTCCAGATAATATAGATTTCAACATTAATCATAAAAGAGCCTTTGAGTAAATAGTTACCGTATAATTCAATCCTTCCACCATACAATGTCCCAATTAAATATAAGACATAGAATTACTGTCAAGTCTTATTTTATTTAAGTATATGTATTTCAACTCTTAAATGCACAAATCCAAATAATGCAAATTAGAAACTCCTTTCTAATTTCATTCTGCCTTGGCTAAGGACTACTGGGTTGTCATTTATCGAATCACATAGGACATTTCTCTTCTTTTACTAGAAGCGGTAGATTTTTAATTGATCATACATTATCTCCATGTATAACTTATTATACCCAAGCATACCCTTTAATATACCCTAAGGGTCTTAAGGAATAAGTCAAAGTATAACTCATCATACACAAGATACTATGATGATCTCGAGTCCAAGGATCACTTGTACTACTATCACTATAGGAATTCCTATTGACATGCAAGTAAAACTCCATTAGGTATTCCTTAGCGAGCCATGTTCAATGAACTTATTCTCTAATAAGCACCTACATACTTGTTTTTGTGTCTCCACACAAATGATCATGAGATCAATCATCCTCATCCAATGAGCAAGCAACGTATGTACCAATCTATCCGGATTAACTAATCCCCAATTTAGTAATCCAATGATTGAGAACTATTTTAGTTTTAAGCTTTCTAAGAATTTAGATCTCATTAGAATGATCATCATCATTATTCTAAAAGCATTTCTTAAAACTATGGGTTTATCACATATTATAAAACAACATCATATAGATAATTAAAAGTCTTTAATAAATTAATACTTTTTATTAATAAATGAATAATATTGTTACAAAGTATATGCTTTATCATCAAACATGATTGGCTTGTATGCATACTACTTTCAATCTCCCACTTGCACTAAAGCTAATCGCCATGGTATCTCATACCCTTCTTCTCTAAGTGACGATTATCCTGCTGTTGGATAAGATTTAGTTAATGGATATGTAATGTTGTTCTTGAGAGTCCACTATCTCTACAGTGATTTCCCATATTTCAATGATTCCTATAATCAAATGAAAGTGCCACAACACATGTTTAGATCCAAGATGAGACTTAGGAACCATTCCTAGTTCTGTAACGAACTTTTCATCCAAACAATCAACATGCAGCTTCATTTATAGCTATATACGTTGTCTTTATCACTAAACCAACAACTCTTTGTTGTTTGGAACTTTTCCAATTTCACTGCACCACCGTTCAAGGTAACGCTTTACCTTAAAGTGGATTTTCTGTCGTCTTGGTCTGTCTGAAAAACTTGAGTTTGTTAAGCCCTCTAGTTTTAATTTAGACCCACCATAAATATGATCACATCCTTAGTGCCGGTAAAGTACTTTAAGATGTTTTTCACTGTCTTACAGTGTTCTTCTCCAGAATATGACCGATCATCATCAGGTCTCGTATATTTCATTGTATACATGATTGTCACTCATGTGATCTCTCTTTTCAGGAGTCTATGGGGACTATTAAGAGAGATACACTCCATGGCTCATCAACATGAGACATCTCTTGGAGTTTGACATGCTAAAAGACTTTAGCATCAAATGAATATACGTTTATTAGGTTAAGTCGAGCATCCTTTTAAATCTATCTATATAGATTTGTATCCCCATTTAAGATACTCTTCCCAAATCATTCATGGAGGAATTTTTAGACAACTTTATCTTTACTGATTGTAGCATTGATATGTCATTCCTTATCCGTAGTATATCAACATATAATACTAGGAATGTCACAACGCTCCCACTGACCATTTTGTACACACTAGGTTCATTCTTGTTTTTGATAAAAACAAACTCTTTTGATTGTCTCATCAAAACAAATGTTCCATTATTTGAGAAGCTTGTTTCGATCCAATTCTCAGAGTGTCTACAACTCTTACCTCATCGTATGTAACTAGATCATCATCTTCTATGATGTGTACCTCATCATCATCATCTATGATGAATCCATACCTCCTAGGTATCTTTGGTACTATTCCGTTTATACGATTCTATTTTGTGGTACAATAGGTCTATCTACATGTTCCTCTTATTTGACTTATAGTGTTTTGTGGTTCTTGAACTCTTCAAGATCTATTATCCTCCCACTAGCCCATTCAATGATAAACACCTTTATCTTAGAAGGTAGCGTGCTTCGCAACAAACACCTTTTGCTATGTAGGATTATAGAACATATACCCTAAACTTACTTTAGGATGTCCCATAAATCTGTACTTGTCAAATCTTGTTCCAAGCTTATCCTTTGAAACCTTTTCACATAAGTTGGACAACCCCTCATCTTAACATACTTTCGATTAGGAATCCTCCCTGTCCATAACTTTTATGGAGTCTTAGGGCCAGATTTTGAGGTTATCTTTTTCGTAGATATACTGCCATTTCTAAAACATTATCCCAGAAGGATACTGGAATGTCGGTAAAATCATTATGGACCGCACCATGTCCAACAAGGTACGATTTTTCCTTTCAGATAAATCAATCAATTATTGCGTATCAGGAGGTTGGTTCTCAAGGTTCTTTATTGCAGCTGATTGGTTTTTCGTTGTGGCTTCAAACTGAGTTGCTAATCTTGCCAACAATTCTTCCATTTGTGATAGCTTATCAGGTTGATGAGGTTGTGGGTGTTGTTGAGATTGTTGATGTGGCATGGGTATTTTATTTTTTTTATACTCTAGGCGATATTTAATTTTAGTTAGTTTCTTTTAATTTTAGTATGTTAGTTTAATTAAATATACATTTTATCTTAATTGAAGTTGGGGTGTTGCAGGTTGAAGGCAACAAGTTGGGGTATTGCATATAAGAAGCACAAAAACACCAAGAGAGACAACAAGTTTAAGGCACAAGCGCCTAAGCGCTCCAAGTCAGTAGCCACAACGCGCCCCAAGCGCCTAAGCGCTCCTACCTAGGCCAAACCAAGCGCCCAGGCGCTACAAGCTTTCAACGCATTCTGCAGCCAACCGCCTAGGCAGTCACACCTATGCAATGTCAAGCGCCTAGGCGCTCTTGCTGTAACTTAAAAAAAATAAAAGCCCTAATTGGGCAAGACTCCTCCAAACCCAAATCAAAGACATTCTTGCTCTCCTACTCTAACTCAATCTCACTCAAATTACATCCCTCATCTAATCTAGCCACGATAATCAACTTCTTCTTGTATAAGCAAAACCAAACACTTAATCTCCTACCCAAACTAAGGCAATTAATCTCCATCTTGTCATCTTTCCTCACCAATTCGGCACCCAACTTACATTTCAAATCCATCTATCTGAAGTCAGTGTTCAAAGCTCAAATTGCTCCTACAACTTTGATTGGAACATTATATTTGGCTATAACCAAGTAAGTGTGCAAGATTTTATTGCAAAATTGTTTAGATGTGCTTGGATAGTAGCTAAATCAGTAATTTGTCATTTTAATAGTAATTTGAAGTTAGTTTCTTTCATTGTGTTGGCTCAAGTGGGTTTGGGTACTCTTAATTGTTTCTTTATTGCATTGGAAGGATAGTGTGCTTAGTAATTGACAAATTTGGTGACAATTAAGTTTGGGGGAGTGCTTAAACAATAGTGTTCAAAAATTGTGCACACCAAGTGTTCGATAATTTGTCACAAAGAGGATTGGCCCATAGTAAGCCACTGAACATCATTTGTTGGGCAAGAAATTAACACGCAAGACTTATGGCTCCTAAAAGGCATAGAGGAGAGACTTCGGGCACTTCGACAAAGTATGACAAAAAGAGATTTATAAGTGCTAGTGCGTCTGAAAGATATTACAATGTGCTTTCTAGTAAAACGCTAATTCCTGAGCGTGGATTATTGCCAGAGGCAGAAGATGGGGAGTTACTACAAATGATTGGAAGTAGAAGATGGGTGAACTTTACATCCCAGCCGGATTCATCGGTCATCAAAATTGTTAAGGAATTCTACGTCAATGCAAAAGATGTTGTCGGTAACATAATATGGGTTCGCAAAAAATCAGTAGAGGTCAGTTTCAGGACAATAAATGCTTACTACGGCTTGAACATAATACCCAATACTGGCTACATGCAATATTTTGAGCACGAGCTAGACTACAGTGAGATCATTCAAGCTTTGTGTGTACCTGGAACAACATGGAAATTAACAGATCAACAAAAAGCTATTTTGTTCCCTGCATCCGCACTAAGTAGTTACGGGAAAGCATGGCATGCCTTTATTTGTGCCAAGTTGATGCCGTGTAGGCATATGAGTGATGTTATAAATCAACGGGCAGCGTTGCTTTTCTGCATTGCACAAGGAAAAACTATAGATGTGGGTCATGTTATACATGATTCAATTGACAAAGAAATTCGAGGAGGAACCTCAGGTGGACTGCCTCACCCATCTTTGATCACTGGACTATGTCAACAAGCTGGAGTCAAATGGGATGCCGAAGAAGCTAAACAACCTCCTTTAGCTGCGATTGACCACTCGCTTATTAAGAAGTACAAGGTATGGGTTGGGGGTACACCACATCCAAGAGGGTTAGGTTTCATTATTGTGCCTCCAGAGCCTGCTGACGAGCCAAATCAACACTCAAATGACAATCCTACTGCAGCTGGGAGTTATGGGCCACCACCAAATTTTTTTGAGGATATTCGTCAAGAATTAAGAAATCAAACTAGAAGGATTGACATGGTGGCTACTCAAGTTCAGCATGGATTGGGCAGGGTGGAAAGAAATCAGGATAGCTTTGCTCAATGGACAAATAGAGATGTATCGAGCGCAGAAAAAGATTCCTAGAGATGTTCGACCGTATGAATCCAACAGGCGCTCCCTACCAATTTCCACCCTTGTCTGCGTACCCCCGGCTGATTTACCCCCTGAGGATGAGGTTGATGAAGACGAAGAAGAGGATATTGATGAGGAATAAGGCTTCGATCTTTCAGGGAAGTCCTCAGTGCTTAATTTCGTATGTTTTTTTATGTTATATACAATGAGGACATTGCATATGTTAAGTTTGGGGGTGCATTCTTCCAGTTCCAGTTGCATTCATTTAGTATTCATTTTGTAGTTTTTTCATGTAGTTTTCATTCTATTTTCTTAAAAAATAAAAATAAAAAATAATAATAATGAAAAATAAAAAAATTCAAGTATTTGCATGTTTCCAGCTGTTAGATAGTTTAAGTCTATTTTAGCCAATGATGATATTGGAATTGAGTAAACAAGTATAGTATTGTCTGTTAAGACTTTGATGGGATTTCTTGTCATGATTTGAATCTTTACCTGTTTGAAACTGATATAATAAGGATAGCACAGTAAAAATAACTATGTTAACTGATTGAGTCTAAATTGACACATAATGGACTTCTTGAGGATAATACTAGTTTGAATGAATGAAAGACATGAATAGACGGAGATGACTGAATTTTGACAAAAACTTAAGTTTGGGGGAAAATTTTGGGACATATAAGCTTCAAAAAATAAAAGAAAAGAAAAAGATACTGTGGCTAGTCTTATTTCGGAGCCTTTGTTACTTGAGCAAGTACGCCCGAGGGAGTGTCTTTACACCTAGCGCCCTAAGGTCTTATATGGTGCAGGAGTCGCTGGTTAAAGCTCGCTAAGGGTAGCAGATCATTAGCCTAACTAAAATGAGACATTACACGATCGTGGTTAAAAAAAACAATAAAACGGGAAAAGAGCAAAAAGCTCCCGTATTGATAAGTAAAGCATAAGTATCCCGGATTGGACTCTCGAATTTGGTGGATGTTTGACTTTAGTTGGATCTAGCTTGTTCGTGAATTTTGTGAGTTTACACTGTATGATGCCTTTAAAGAGTTCTATCATGTGTTGCATTTAACATTATATTAGTTAGCATTGTTGTTGAACACACACGCACTATATCAGTAATAACAGGGTAAGATTTGATGATTGACTAGGAAATTATTGATATGTTTTGGTATGATGTACTAGCATGTTTATTGTGATTTCTCTGAGGCTTGATGAATAGATTTTGTTCTGTTTGACTGCTGGAATTTTAGGCATGTAGATAGTTGCATTTGCATTTGCATTGTATCTTTAGTTATTGCATTGTGTTTTATTGCTTGGGGACAAGCAGTTGGTTAAGTTTGGGGGTATTTGATGAGTAAGTTTTATACCTATGAATCCGATATTATTAAACTTAATTATTGCTATTTTTAATTATTTTTTTGTATCTTTTTATGTGTTTTGTGTTTATTTCTTATAGGTTGGAACTGGAGGGACAAATTGGTCATTTGGGAGAAGAAAAAGGCCAAAAAATCATTAAAATTAGAGCTGAGTGGCATTTTTGTAATTACGTGGTCTGAATCAACACCTAGCGCTTGAAATGGCCTCAGGTTGAGTGCTTAGCGCCATGTGCTAGGTGAAGAAGGATTTTCTACTGCGAAGTGGGTTTTTGAAGCCAAGTAGGAATCTAAAAGAGATGGGGGACTAATACTAATAGGGGAAGACTTTAGAAAAGAGGTATCACTTAAATTTTGAAGAGATTTGCAGAGAGGACAACGAAGAAAAACACGAAGGAGAATTGCAAGGGCTAAAGATCAAAGAGAGAGTATTGGAGCAAATTCAGAGTTTCTTCTTCTCTTCTCTATTTTTATCTTTTGTAATTATCTGGGATGTTTGGATTATTAATCTGGATGATGTTTTTCTTTATTATTATTATGAACTAAATTTTCATTAAGATTGCAACGGAACTTGGTATGTAGTTTAAATTGAACTTTCCCATTGAATGAAAGTTGGTTTTTACTGAATTGTTTATTATATCTTTTGCTTATTTATTAATTGTTTGGCCAACAATTATTATGATAATCAATATGAAATTGGAAGATGGAGTATAGATTGAGATCTGGATATGATAACATCTGTTCATATAATCTGAATAGGGTTAATATGATTAGCATGTAGGATAGGAATATAATTATGCGTCTTTTGTATCCTTTGAAAGAATTTGTGAGTAAACCCTAATTAACTTGATTCACATAGGAATATAGTGAATTAATTGAGTAGGGTGTTCCTTGTAATTTTGTGTCTTAAGGATCAGAGTTAGGAGGATTTGTTCACGTGTTTTGGAAAAAGTGTGTGAATTTTATAAATCATTCTTGAATAATGATTCATATTAATTAATTGCTTTAAATGGGAAGTAAATTGGTTTAAATGAAATACCAAGGGAAGTTGTAATCTTAACCTGTTAAATCTGCAGTTATTCTTGTGAAATTCTGATTTTAATTATTAGTTTTGTTAAGTTTAATTTTCAAATCACAAACAAAATTTCGTAGTTTAAAATAGGATTAATTGCATTAGAATTAGTAATTGATAAATATTAGTCTATTTCCTCGTGAGAATGATATCCTTGCTTGCTGAATAATACAATTGAACGCGTATACTTGTGTGGTAAAGTGTTATTAAAAAATTAGGCAACAAGTTTTTGCCAAAAACTTGTTGCCTATTATAACTGGAAACAAATTGGACTGACTCAGGATTTATTGCACATTAATCACTTGAGTGGCTACCCGCACATATTTCACAAATAGTTTCCATTTTCAGAACTGGTTGTACCCCAATTGCATCTATATTCTTTGTAAGAGCAAAAATCTGAGTTGTCAATTGAGCTGATAATGCTGTCATTGCATCCACTTCATAAACCCCTAGTGTCCTTGGCTGAGTCGTTCTTGCCGTTGGCCACTGATAATTATTAGCTGCCATAGTTTCAAGCAACTGATACCCCTCATCACAATTCTTGGCCATAATAGCTCCTCCTGCTGCAGCATCTATACTCAATCTCACTGTGCTGAATAAACCGTTATAAAAAGTTTGCACCTGAAGCCATTTAGGAATCCCATGGTGTGGACATTTTCGCAATGAGTCTTTAAATCTCTCCCATGCTTCATATAGTGATTCTGAATCGTGCTAAACGAAAGAGAAGATATCGTTTTGAAACTTTGCTATTTTTGCAGGCGAGAAAAACTTTGCAAGAAATTTCTGGGCTAGGTCGTTCCATGTAGTAATCGAGCCTGGTGGTAGTGAATGGAGCCAACTCTTAGCCTTATCTCTGAGAGTAAATGAAAATAGCCTTATCCTTATTGCATCCACTGACACATTATTGTACTTGAAAGTATCGCATATTTCTATAAAGCTGACTATGTGATCGTTCGGATCATCATTCGGTAACCCTCCAAATTAACATGAATTTTGAATCATCTGTATTGTCCCCAATTTTATCTCAAAACTTGTAGCAGTAATGGCAGGCCTTGTAATACTCGACTGAATTTCAGTAACTCGCGGCGTAGCATAATCCCGCAGTGCTTTTTGCTCTTCTTCAGCCATAGTATCTTTCTTATTAAGTGCCTCTTTGGTTTCTTTAATCCACTTACGCAACCGCTGAATCTTTTTTCCGATGTCGTCCTCGCAAGGCAATAAATCTGGCTTCTTCGATCGCGTTTGCATACACTAGTCAAGAACACCTGAATAGAACAGAAAAGAAAAAAGTTTAAATTAAGATTAACGCTATAAAAATCAATAATGACAAAATATTAAACTAATTTCCCCAGCAATGGCGCCAAAAACTTGTTGCCTAATTTTTTAATAACACTTTACCACGCAAGTATACGTGTTCAATTGTAATATTCAGCAAGCAAGGATATCATTCCCACGAGGAAATAGACTAATATTTATCAATTACTAATTCTAATGCAATTAATCCTATTTTAAACTACGAAATTTTGTTTGTAATTTAAAAATTAAACTTAACAAAACTAATAATTAAAATCAGAATTTCACTAGAATAACTGCAGATTTAACAGGTTAAGATTACAACTTCCCTTGGTATTTCATTTAAACCAATTTACTTCCCATTTAAAGCAATTAATTAATATGAATCATTATCCAAGAATGATTTATAAAATTCACACACTTTTTCCAAAATACGTGAACAAATACTCCTAACTCCAATCCTTAAGACACAAAATTACAAGGAACACCCTACTCAATTAATTCACTATATTCCTATGTGAATCAAGTTAATTAGGGTTTACGCACAAATTCTTTCAAAGGATACAAAAGACACATAGGTATATTCCTATCATACATGCTAATCATATTAACCATATTCAGATTATATGAACACATGTTATCATATCCAGATCTCAATCTATACTCCATCTTCCAATTTCATATAGATTATCACAATAATTGTTGGCCAAACAATTAATAAATAAGCAAAAGATATAATAAACAATTCAATAAAAACCAACTTTCATTCAATGGGAAAGTTCAATTTAAACTACATACCAAGTTCCGTTGCAATCTTAATAAAAATTTAGTTCATAATAATAATAAAGAAAAACATCATCCAGATTAATAATCCAAACATCCCAGATAATTACAAAAGATAAAACTAGAGAAGAGAAAAAGAAACTCTGAATTTGCTCCAATACTCTCTCTTTGATCTTTATCCCTTGCAATTCTCCTTCGTATTTTTCTTCGTTGTCCTCTCTGCAAATCTCTTCAAAATTTAAGTGATACCTCTTTTCTAAAGTCTTCCCCTATTAGTATTAGTCCCCCATCTCTTTTATATTCCTACTTGGCTTCAAAAACCCACTTCGCAGTAGAAAATCCTTCTTCAGCCGCACATGAGTGCCTAGGCGCTCAACCTAGGCCATTTCCAAGCGCCTAGACGCTTGACCAGGACCACGTAATTATAAAAATGCCACTCAGCTCTAATTTTAATGATTTTTGACCTTTTTCTTCTCCCCAAATGACCAATTTGTCCCTCCAGCTCCAACCTATAAGAAATAAACACAAAACACATAAAAAGATACTAAAAAATAATTAAAAATAGCAATAATTAAGTTTAATAATATCGGATTCATAGGTATAAAACCTACTCATCACGTCCATTGTGAGAAAACCATTTGAGATGATCTAGAAACTCATTACACAAGTATTCCTTCCTTGATCTGATCAAAGAATCCTAATACTTTGCCAATTTGTTTCATTTCTGAATTCTTTTAACCTTTCAAATAATTCACAATTGTACTTCAGCAAATACACATATTCAACCTTTTGAACGATCATCTCCTTTTCTTATACTAGTTTGTTCAATTTGTAAAATAATTTTTACGTAAGTCAAGTACACAAAATCAATTACGTAGTATTTCAGTTCTATACAAAACATTATTCTTATTATAAATAGAACAACAATTGTTCTTAAATATAATACCAAAGATTTCATTGTCCAACAATAAAATAGAAATAATGTTTCCAACGAGAACTAGAATAAAATAACAACTTATTGACTTAATAGACTTACCCATAGGCTGTGCTAAACTATAAGTTCCTATGATTGATGCAGCAACCTTTGCTTCATTTCCATACATAGGATTACTTATCTCTTGTTTAACTTTCTATTTCTGCTTGGTCCCTTCATAAATTTATATTTATGATAACCAAAGTCGGTATCCAATACCCAAGTAAAACCTTGACTTAAAGAAAAAATTATTTTAAATTATGAACAAAAATTATATTTGTAACTGAAGCTTCACTAAGTTTCTTCTAGTTAGCTCTGCAAGATACTTCTCACAGTTTGTTTTCCAGTGTCCAGGCTTATTACAGTGGAAGCAAACTCCTTTGCTATCTGTATCAATTTTGTTCGTATTATCCTTTGTTTTTGCCTTTTTATTTACCTTCTTTGAAAGGTTCTTCTTTTCAGAAGATCCTTTGGCCCCTACCAGTAAGACATGGTCGTTGGAAAGTGACTCTCTACATTTTTCAACATGTTAAGCAAATCAACTAGGCTGATATCTAGCTTGTTCATATGAAAAATTCACAACAATTGTGAAAGGAGTCCGGCAGTGAGTGTAAGATCAAATCTTGGCTCAACTCTCCATCCATGACAAAACCTATTGTCCTAATTGATCATGTTTAGGACACGTGTTTGTACTGTAGTGTCGTTGGTCATTCTAGATCGGAAGAGCACCTTAGATATCTGATATCTATTAGTCTTACTTTCCTCATCATCAACTACTTGACGTGCAGGAGTATAGTAGGAGCATCCATAGTTTCATGCTGACGCTGAAGCTCGTTACTCATGGATGCGAGCATGATGCATTGAGCCAACTTTGCATCATCTTGCCACTTCTAAAAGTAGCAATCTCTTCCTCGAAGGCATTGTCTGCAACCATTGCAAGGATAGGCGTATTAAGGACATAAGATAGCTTTTCAGCCGTGAGAACTATTCTCAATTTCCTTAACCAATTCGTTTAATTCGGTCCGATTAAATAGCATCTAATATGCTTCACAATTATAGTAATTTAGACATTGTAAAATTCTTTAAATGAATTTGTAATTAACAATATTTTAGCATATAATCTTTTATTAATTACTAAAATAAATTAGGTCTTGTTTTAAATTGGTATCTCCCACTATTTTCTTCAAACTATATTACCTTCACTTATATAGTTAGGCAAAATCTAATTAAAGATATGCTAGTGAGAATAAGGATCCCATTTCAAATGAATATAGCCTTGTGTGTGCACAACAAACTATATATAAATAAATAGGTAGACAACTCTTGTCAATTACATCAACTATGCAACTCCTTATATTTTGCCTCTTAAATCATATTGGTCAAGTGTGTGCACATCCGAACTAAAATGATTTAAGTTAAGTCAGACCCAGCATTTCCATATAAGTGAAGAGAAAACTACAGCCCTTGTGTGTGCACAACAAAGCAGTAATGTGCAATTCTTTATAAACATCATATGTAATAAAAACAACATCTTAAATATTTAATACTTGCCTTGTGTGTGCACAACAAACTCGTATTAAATATTCAATACTCTATTGTTTCTATCATGCCAGGGATCATATCCCTAAGCTTTGATACCAACTGTGACGCCCCCAAAACAGGTATACATCACCAATCTTGAGTCGCCAAATACATAGTACAAAATTCAAATACAACTTAATTATACAACAGTCGTGTAAAATACGACATAACATAATCTAAGAGTTTTAAAAAGAATATTGTCATCTAGACAATATCCACACTCAATGTAGTCCTCATTACATTTATTGTCACACTATTTTATAGAATAGTGAGGACTACTAAAACAACCATCTGGACCGTCAATCCGTTCCCCGACTCGTCCCAGCTATATTTTCATTTCTTGAAGAGAACAGTGAAAGAAAGGGTGATCTCAACTAGCCCAGTAACAAATATTATGACTAAGATAATGTAGAATAAATTATCCTTAGCCTTCAACAATATAACAACTGATAGAATATAATAGACAACAACTTTTAGATCAACAATCTGCGAATGAATAAGCAATCCATTAGAAGAGTCAGTAGAGCATAAAATCTACTATCTTCTATGATTTAAAAAGTTTTCATCAACTTTATCATTGAGACTCGACTAATAAATAAAATTGAATCATCCCTGCACCACGGCCAAGGATATTCCTGTAATCATCAAAGGTCATGATTATACCGAATAATTCGTGGTCATAATCATACCAACAACTGTCTATCAATGAACCACAGGCCAATGAGGACTTTTACCACATCATTCGTTACATTACGATCATGATTATACCGAATAATCCCTGGTCATAATCATACCAAGTCCATGTATGCACGTAAGCCAAAGATGACTTTCATCACAATATAAGCATGAGGATGTTGACCATGGCATAATAATTCAATAAAACAAGTTCAAGGATAAATTTTAAAGATTTATAATTTTAATTTATCCAGAAATCAATAACGTCCAAATTGTCAACATGATACTTCTTTGTGGAGTAAAATTCAAGAATGCTTAGAAGAATATTTCCATGAAAAGATACTGGATGAAGCACAAATATCCAGGATATCATACTAATTTCATGGAGTATAGAAGCCAAAACTTTAACCAACTGAGTATAATAGAATATATAAAACTGCAAATGGATTTTTGCCCGCCATGCGGTAATCCGCGTAGACAGATTATTTCCACAATTTAATAGGGAATGGATACGAAGGATGATTCACCATGCATGCGGTAATCCACATAGACAGGTTATTCAAACAGAATAATAAAGAATGGAATAACAGAAGAATTCATCAGGCGTGCGTAATCCGCACAGACAAGTTATTCCAACAGAATAATAAAGAATGGAACCAGGTCATGTGTAATCCGCACATACAAGATATTCCAATAGAATAATAAAGAATGGAATAACAACAGAATTCACCAGGCATGCGATAGACCGCACAGACAGGTTATTCCAACATAATAATAAAGAATGGAATAACAGAAGAATTTCACCATGTATGCGGTTCTTCGCATAGACAGGTTATTCCAACATAATAATAAAGAATGGAATAATAACCCTTACGAGTATTGAAAGAAAATAACTCTCTTCATGAATACGAAAGAATAATACCCCGTATCTCAAAAGAAGATTGGATATTGGAATAGTGAGGTAGCAGACTTCTCTTCTTCTTTCTCTCTATAATTTCTCTTTATAATAATTGCTCTATAGCTTTAGTGAATTGGTGAGAAATAAAGGAAGAATGAACTTCTATTTATAGGAAAATATAGTTTCGATAATTGCACGTTTTGGGGCTTGAAATATTACAGTATAATACCTTCATCTTTTTCTTTATTTTTAATTTAGTCCTGCAAGTATTATCAAACTCGCACCACCTCCCCTAATAGTAAATCATATGAATCAATAGTTATAATCATGTGAATTAATAGCAATTAATTGCTCATTTATCTGGTTGATTACCCGATTGGTCAACATAACCTCCAGACATCAATTATTATCGAAATAAATGTCGATTTTCACTAACACTAATAATTCCAACACAATGGAACTATCCATTTCATCTTTAATCAACACAAACTTATTCATCATTAATATTATAATTCACAATATTTAACAACCAGGTCGTTCCCAGGAAAGAGGGGGCTTTCCGATAAGGATTTCTCCTTATTGGCGCGCAATTAGGTGACCAAACCTCTCCTTGACAGAACTTCTAGACATTATCAATATTGCAAATAATAATTTGAACAACTTTGTCGTCTCAATTATTGATTTAATAATATAACATATTATCTGGATGATCTTGTGACAATAATTGAATCAATAATATAGCGAGATATGATGCAACAATTCTTTAAAGTAATAATTGAGTATAACCGGTGACTTCTTACGTAAGCATCAATAATCAATACCGTGTGCTACTATGCAACCACGCTTATTACTGTACTTTAACTACCGGGTAGTTCAACAGTTTTAACGGTAACACTTTCGCCGTTATTTTTATAAAAAGATAATTTTGTCGTTTTCTAACTACGACATTACTTCCGTTGTGGGGTCCACCAATGATTGTGCCGTCGTACGGATATTCTCCGACCAAATGAATATTTTATAACAACTTGCATACTTTGCAAAATTTATAAATATTACCCAAAACTATAACATTATATCAAATCCACACCATAATATTTTAAAAAAATATTTCTAGAAATTTAAATCTTTATTCATAAAATTTGGGGTCTCGCAATCTCCCCTCCTTATGAAATTTTGCCCTCGAAATTTACGTACGTACCTGGTATGCCGAAGATATGAGAATACCTTGACTTCATTTCAGATTCTAACTCTTGAGGTATAACCTTTGAGTGTTGAATACGATCCTTCTTATCCAAGATTTTAACACGTATCTCCTCATACGTTAAATCTTATGTTATCTCGTCTAGTTCTAATTTAATAACGTGGTTCGGGTCATCCACATATTTACGTAACATCGATCGTGAAAAAAAACGCGTTATGAACACGCCGACATACTTGGCGGTAAAAGCGAGTTTATAGGCCACAGTTCCTACTCGATCAAGGATTTCAAATGGGCCAATAAAATCGAGGGTTGAGATTTCATCTCTTCATCGATTCTTGCTTCTAGAATAACGCCCTCTTGAACCTTCTTCTTCACATTCATCAGCTCTGAGTTTGTAGCTTGCACGACTTTAACTTTATCGATTAAAGTCGATTCTACTCGTATATTTGATATCACCACGTGGGTCCTTAGAGTCTTTAACTCTATCTTCATCATTTGTAAGTTATACGAAATGGGTTTTTGTGTTAACAATATCGCACTCGTAAACGCATACGATCTTCTACTCAACGCGTTAGCTACCACGTTCGCTCTTCCACGATGATATTGAATGGTATAATCGTAATCTTCAACATCTCGAGCCAACGTCTTTGGTGCATAATACGTTCGTTTTGGGTGAAGAAAATATTTGAGGGTTTAAGAAATGGGTTTTGTATTGGGGTCAATAAAAAATTTGATTTCACGCTCTAGGGGTAGGCTAAGAAGTCTTCAAGAAGAGTCAAGTAGAGAATGCATTCTACCATCTTCTAAGATTTAAAAGTTCATCATCAATATTTTATCCCTGTAACATCAATCAATATACATCTTGAATCAAATATTCATCTTTGAACTACGGGCCAAAGATATTCATTTGTATCACCAGTTGGTCATGTTCATCTCAACACATGTCCATCTTTGCAGTACGGGCCAAATATATTCATCAGGTAATCATTCATCTTTGCACTACAGGCCAAAGATATTCATCAAGTATCACCATTTAAGACTGAGGATGATGAAAAATATCTTAAAGAAAATGAATCTAGTGAGATAAAAGGACAAAGATTAGGGATTCGTACTTTGGTTTATCTAAGTTCAAAAATACTCCATAATAATCAATTGTGGAGCGAAATTCAAGAATGAAGATCAAAACATGGATACAATCAAAGATAGTAACCAAAATAGACAACTTGGACAAAGACAAGAAAATTTAATTTTTCTGTGAATAGTGTCGTATTCGTGAATAGTGCCGCATACGTGAATAGTAACCCCAACATGAAAAGGTAGAAATTTCACAAGAAATATCATACTTCATGAATAGTGTCATATTCGTGAATAATGTCGTATACGTGAATAGTGCCGTATACATGAATAGTAACCTCGACATAAAAAGGTAAAATTTTCATAATAAAATTCATACCAATATTTTGGCATAATGATATTGAACGAAATAACATCATTTACGAAGAAAATAACATCCCTTACCTCAAAAGAACAGTACTTATGACTGAAATATCAGATATAACGCTGAAGGAAACTTGCACTGAATAACAACTCTCAAAGTATCTAAATACTCACAAAAATACGCTCGATATTATAGAGAGAGAAAACTTCTGATTCTGGTGTGATTTTCAATTCTAACTAAGCACCCTATTTATGACACCCCCAAATTCGGGTACTTTAATTCTCACGTGATTCGGTGTTCACTATACAAACATCATGTGTCTATCTACCCATAATAAATAAAAACCATAAAATAGATAGAAATAAATCCTCTCCTTAAGGAGTTACAACATCTGAAAATAAATACATCAATCCCAGGTCATACTAACCTGAAATCTCAAATGCGAAAACATAGTCAAATATTAAGTCTGAAACATAACATAACAAATAACAACAAGTCTTCATCACTTGTTAATCTTGCCCTTGCCTTTGTTAGTGGAAGGCTCATCGGACCTTTCGTTCTTAACTATAATGTTATTATTACGCAAGAGTGAGCACGATTGCCCACAAGTATAATAATGTAACAACAATATAATAACATGCGAGTGAATCAAATACTTCTGAAATAAGAAATTTGACTTTTGAATCAAGAATGAATAACAAGAATCAAAAGAACTTCTGAGGGTCATAAGACCTTGAACTATGTCCTAGGTTGTCAAGGGTTATACTTGAAACCTTTAACAGTCATAAGATTGTGGACTATTCTACTCGTACTTAGGGGGATCAGCCCTTAGTACCATACTGTGCATAATATCTTAACGCTAAAGCATAAGTAATCCCCTATAACAGGGTTGTTCATCTCAGTTTGACATTAGAGTCCGCACCAAAGGAAGTTTGGTTTGGATAAACTCAACAAGGGTTCTGAAATTTAGAACGTTCATCAATTATGGACTAGTCGAATCAATAAGGGTTCGCTAGTCTTACAAGGTTCAACAATAAATGATATTCAAATTGAATAATAAACTCAAGAGGTATACAATGGACTAAGTATTGTATAACAGAAATCATGCTTTGAAAAGATCAATAACCTTTAATATAACATCTTGAACTTGAACAATAAATAACAAGAGTTTACTCGATATAGAGTATAAGTCTAGAACTTGCTCAATGTAAAGAGGTAAGGTTTAGAAACTTGCATAACGATAATAAGTAGGGTTAGGAAACTTTCCTCGTGCGTAGGCTACACGTTAATTATACACGTTTCTCAATTTAAACCTACATACCATTTACATTTACAATACCAATCAATTATAATGTAACTAGCATCATAAGTTCATTCTCTTTTGTCTAAACTCTGATTATGATTATACTAATCGAATCACAACACTTGTTTTCTCATAATATTAGACTTCATGAACGACAAGTTAACTACGCGTTCAACAATTAAATCAAACATGTAATTACCTTTTTAACATGTTAAGAATCTACTTTAACATCTCACTATACGTCTAACACATTTTTATGTTCATTCGATTAGGTTACTCTTATATTCTTCGAAATAAAATAATTAAAATTCTCATTCTTGGACACACTGCATAGTGGCGTTGCGGCGCCACCCTACAAGTTAATCTGGTATGCGGCAAGCTGGCGCGTGGCGTTAAACTTAGGCAGAGCAGTATTGCTGCATGTGCGAACTTTAGGCTTTAGGGCCGTGGGTCGGCAGCTACTGTACAAATCCGATTCGAAAAACTACAGTTCATGAAAAATGCAGAGCAAATCAAAATCTACTGATTCCTTTATTCACACATGAATTTAAACATACCCAGACATTATAACACATACATAATCATTAGCCAACCTTTCTAACATGATTTTAACAAGTTAAAACATACAATACTTGAATTAAACCATAAAATTTCACTATTCTTGGTATTTTCGAAAGTATTAAACATGAAATAGGAAAATTGACATTACGGGTTCGTTATAACACCGAATCTTTCCACTCAAAGTTTAATTTCTTCATTTTAACATGTGCTATCATAATCTACTGTTAATTTCAAGTCAAGCAACAATTCATGCATTAATCACTAAACTTTTGTTTTTACAAAGAACTCAAAACACTTATTAATGAAAAACTCTGATTTTAGCATGATTACGTGAAATCAACTACTCTAATCACATATAAATCATATAGAATTGATTTATGAATGCTAATAAACATATATAATCAGTTTCCTAACACATTGACCATAAATTTTAGTTTACAGAGAACTTGGAGTTAGTTTTTCACAAAAAAAGAAAATAAGAACGTAAATAAGATTTGATTAGAATGATTACCTATCAGTGTAGATTAGTAGGAGATGAAACCCCTATTCAGATACTTCTTCAATCACAAAATTTCCCTCAAAATTCCTCAAAATTCTCTCTAAGCTCTTTTGTTTGTTTAAAAAAATAACATACGTAAGAGAATAATAAGTCTGATGCGCATAGGTAACTGGCGTGGTGGTCAGTTAATTCTATTCATGGGTTAACTGCCCAACTCCCAATATGGCTCTGCTTGGCTAACCAATAAAAGACTATTTCCATTTAATTTAATTAATCCTTTATAATATAGTTTAATAATGTCACTCCCAATTAGACGATAAATCAAATATCTTATTTAATTTAAATAAAATAAAATATAATAATTTTCATTAATTCACATAGTCACATAATTAAATTTCTCATTTATTAATTATGTCAAATCAATAAATCTCTAATTAATTATAAAATTAATTAAAATAACATTATGCTTATTAAATCATTCATTTAATCCAATAAGCTCAATTAAATACATAATTTGAATAATAAAATTCTCCACATTAATTTAATCAATATAACACATATAATTAAATTAATCTACCACAAATTCCACAATTCATTATTTAATCCAATAATTAAATCATCTAAAAATATTTATTTAATTCAATAAATATTCAAATTAAATTACACAAATCTCGTTCGTCACATTATTTATAAGAAAATGCTTAGAATGCCAAAACAGACTATTAAATAAAATATTAATATTTTTAAAAAGTTTTCTACGCACACCTCCTTGACTAATTCATCAGCACTCCACAAGTGGGGCCCACCAAAATCAGTAAATTTCACAACAACCAAAAGTGGGGCCCACCCATGTTTTTTTTAAAAAAATATTTATTTCTGAAACTTTAATAATTCATAATAAATAGCCCTTTTGTCAGAAAAATACGAATTATATGTCCATTGCATAGGAAATTTAATTCTCTACAACTTTGTAGAAGAAAATTTTTCCAAATTCCAAATAGAAAATGACCGAAATCCACATACGGATGATTTTTAATACTTCCATTCTGATATAAAATAAATATTTTCTTAGCATATAAATCAATAATTAATTATTCACAAATAATATTACAGAATCACAATAATGACAACCAGATCATTCCCACGAAAGAGGAGGCTTTTCGATAAGGATTTCTCCTTACTGGCGCGCAATAGGTGACCAAACCCCTTTCCTAGACAGAACTTCCTTAGACATTGTCAATAATGCTATCTAATAATATTATTCAAATAATATGAATTATTGATCTGATAATGGGAAATATTGTGCAGTGACAATTATTGAAACAACAATAATATAAAATATCAACGTAACAATTATTGAATCAATAAAATAAAATATTAAACAGTAATTAATGTAACAATTATTGAGTAGTGCCTTCTTACGTAAGAATTAATAATCCAAAAATATTGTGCAATACCGTGTGCTACTATGCAACCACGCCAGACATCTTGTACTTTTAACCACCGGGTATTCCAACAAATGTTAATCATAACAATTACGCTAATTAATTAAAAACTCAAACTTGTCATTTTCTTCATCCGACCGTTTTTTACATTATGGGACCCACAAATGGTCATGCGCCATCGCATTTAATATTCCCGACAATGAAGAATATTCCACGACCAAAACGAATATTCCCAACAAAAATGAATATTTATAACCACTTGCTTATTTTGTAAAATTTGCACATTTCACCCATAACCAAAGCATTATATCAAATTAACACCTGAATATTCAAAATATTAATTAGAGGAAATTCAATTTTATTTATAAAAATTTGGGGTCTTACATCAACCATCCCCATCCAATGAGCAAGCAACGTATGCATCAATCTATCCGGATTCACTATTCCCCTTTTTAGTAATCCAACGATTATGAACAATTTTAGTTTGTGAGCTATCTAAGAATTTAGATTTCATTAGCATAATCATCATCATGATTCTAAAAGTATTGCTTAAAACTATGAGTTTATTACATATTATAAAACAGCACCATGTAGATAAATTAAAGCCTTTTAAATTAAATAATTCTTTTATTAATAAATGAATAAGATTGTTACAAGGTATATGCTTTATCATCAAACATGATTGGCTTGTGTGCATACTACTTTCAACATGAAAGTTGTTAGATTTACTGAGCTGTCGAGCTCAATCTTACAAAAATAAACATTTTGCAGGTTAAGGATTCAAAGCAATATTATATGTTATCTGGACAATAAGGAAAAGAAGATGTGCGAAAGAATAATGTTTTCTTTATTTGAAATAAAACATATGTGGTACTAGATGGATGATGTACAAAATACAATGTAAATTGTGAAATGTTCAATAAATGGGAATGTTTATTTTGAAACAAGAACGTATTGTGGTGATTGTTTGTATGTAAAATTATACAGGTGGAACATCAATGTAAATGGCGTTAAACATTGATACTTGAACTTTCATAGTTCATTTACTCTGATAATATAGGGAATCATAAAGGTTACGCTTTAGGGAACGCAAGAAAGAAAAAATATATAAAAAGTTTTTAATTATCTCCATTTGTTATTTCATCTTTGCATGATGTACACCTGATTCGAAATAGTATCTAACGCACAAGGTCGAGACTAAGTCTTAATTCTGGATTAAGTTGGTCCTGATTTTTGGAGCGTTACAGATCAACTATATATAAATATATTCATACATTAACTTTTGATATGCAAAAGTAAAAAATAATAATAATAAAATATTTGTGTAGATTATATATAACACTATATAAAAATAATAATACTATGAAATATAAAGATATACTTAAAATAAACAAGTATATAGAGCAATTCAAGGATCATCTTTGACCGCTTAGTGCAAGAAGCGGTGTGGTGGTGCACGTGATTCGAGAGACAAATACAAAAGCACCAGCACTTTTGATCCGGTTTAATTCTTTTTCGCACCAAAATCGCACGGACAAGGCCACCTGTTAGGATAAAAATCGGCTAGCTTGATGCAGTTCCACCGGTTTCGGATTGATTACAGTTCAAATTGTAATCTCTAATACAAATTGTACTTTGATCATCTTTTTAGGGACGGTGAGAGTATATATTTAATACTCCATTTGTTCCAAAATTAAAAATATATTTTTGACTTTTTAGAGTTAATTCACAAAATTTTGAAATTCAAAATTGATATAAATTATTTAGTTCTAGTACAAATAAATATAACAATTGTAAACTAACTATAAAGTGTTAAGAATAAACATGTGAATGATATTCCTATTTATATATGATTTGTTTATAATATATATGAATGAATATGCAAGTATGCTTGCATTAAGAAAAGCTGTAAAGTCCTTTGATAGATAATAGAAACATGTGTACAAGGACTTAGAATGAATTGATCAAATATGTTAGGTTGATCCTACAGAAGCAAAATAGCTTTGTAAAGTCCTTAAAAAGAAATGATCTACAAGGACTATAAATATAGAAAGATCAAGCATGTTAGGTTGATCTTATGATGTAATAGATAGGTTTGTCTGATTGTCGAGCACCTTTTTGATAAATCGTGATCATCATCGGGAGAGTCAAGGAAAGCTCGAGAGCTATCGAGGCAGAATCGTAGTCTGCAAGATAGTAGATCTCGGAGTTCATAGACTTCCAGGAGAGACGAGGAAGAATCGTAGTGTGTTGAGTAGAACTTCCTCTCAGGCATGTAGAGCCGAGGGAAGTCATGTTCGAATCGTGAGACGAATTGCCTCTGGAGCCGATAAGAGCATCTGTCAAAGCCAAGTCAAGAATCGTATACTAAACTCAGAGTTGTAGAGTCTATTGATCATATCAAAGGCAGAGATCGTAGTCGAGAAAGATCAGATGAAGACAACAAACACAAAGTCAAAAATCGTAGTGTCAAGATCTGATCTTGGAGTCGTAGTGTCTACACAGCCGAAGCTGAATCGTAGATTATAGAACTAAGACTTCAACAAATGTGCTCACAACGCCAAGTCGGAATCGTAGAGCAAATACGATTCTCAACAAATGAGCACTCACAGAATATCCAAAGGAACGAAGCCTCTTGTTAGTACTGCAAAGATACATCCCACCTGAAGGAAATCAGAGAGCACTCAACGAATGACATACAAGCTAACAGAAGATTCAAGCATCAACCCAATCAGCATTCAGATTAAGTTGGGAAGCCATTCGAGATGAAGTCTTCCACAAGTTGATCAGAAGAAGACTTCAGTAACTAACTAAGGTAAGTCATCAAGTGCAGTAGCGGTTAAGTAAACAGAAGACAACGATCTTGGAAGCAACCAAGATCGTAGTGTTTGCCAAACAAAGAAAGAACTGATGGATTGTACACTGAGATACTGGTCAGCCTCTGAAGAAAAAAGGCTAAAGTAATTAAGCATTAGGTCAGTCCATTTGATAAGTGAACGAGAGATCACAAGGAGAAAGCGAGCTGGACAGGCCACAAATCTGAAGTGTCTTGCTATTCAGAAGGGGCTAGAGTAAGGAGTCAAACCATCAGTATCTAAGAGCAGTCGAAAGCAAACAGAACTGCTAAAGCACTGCACAATAGAAGGAAGAGGTTTTCTACACTAAAGATCAAATAAACACTCTTTAAAGATTGTAGTGTTGTCTCTACATGTCAAATGAACAACAGTCAACAAGACACTACGATCAGGTCTAAGAAAGCATGCATCAGAATCGTAGAGTTTGGTCATCTGAAGATTGAAGCATTGGCAACGGTTCAATCTGAAGGTTGGTATTCGGACAAGAGGTTATTGAGAGCATCGATGCAAAAGGACAACCTCTGATCGAGAAATCAAAAGGAGGAAATAAAGTCGTCGACATGCCCAAGACATCAGAGTGACATCTCTGATGGGGTAGGTGAAACAGTAGACTGCAGTGTCAGAAAGTCTGAAAAGGAGATGTCATGTCACATCTGCAGTATACACCAAATAACTCGAGATCTGTGAAGCAAATCAAAGAGCTTTCAACTGCTACTTTCCAATGGGAAGATTAGGAAGGAGTATAAATCAACAGAGCTTCAAAGATCAAGAGAGGCTGATGATTTCTATGTTGCAGAATCGTTGAGTTGGTAGAATGCTAACGTTGACTCTACGAGTTCCACATGAGCTTAACAAAACAAGTCTCGGTGACAGTGATACTACGAAGGTGGAAGTGAAGCAGCTTTGAAGAAGGACTTGAACAGACCAAAGCTTCACTCAACAAAGATGAGAATGCCACTTCAATTGGCATCTAAGCTGAGAGCCGAGAAGGACAAGAAGATAGCATTCAGAAGAGTGGAAAAGCACAAGGTAGATCCTGAGAGCCACTCTACGATTCACCATGAACCTAAAGTTGAAATAGAGCAAGTGCAGAACCATGTCTGCCAACATGTTAAGAAGGGTTCAGGAAATGGTGATAGTGCACAGCGGACACTACATGAAGATGAGCAGAACAGAGGAAGCTCAGCTGCACCAAAGAAGATGTGGTCCAGACTCGAAGCAGAATGCAAAGAGGACCACGTCAAGCTATTAAGTACAAAAGATGATCAAGCTTAAAGACATCTTAGCAGCTCAGCACCACCAACAACAACAAACAACATCAACAAGAAGTCAGGGCCTGAGGGGTCGTTGTCCGGAGGGACTAAATGAAGTTCCAAGCCTGTTGGGCTTGAAGAGTTCCTAGGGAACTAGAGAAGTTTCAAGGCTGCTGGCCTTGAAGGAATCTTAGTGATTCAGGGTGCTGCCCTTCCTTAGTGGAAATCCTGCTAGTTGAAAGCAGAAGAGTGGATTAGGAGCTTGAGTCTCTGAACCACTCAAAACCCCTTGTGTCTTTTACTCTATGTCATTAACATTATGTACATTAACTGCTATAACTGCTATGTATGTTTTAACTGCTTACTACTGAATTAACTCTATGAATAATGTATGTCTAATTATGAATATATCAATGAAGAGGATCTTTTACTTATTCTGCTGTGCTTGAAAAGATTCTTATCTTTGTCATATGCTAATTCATGAGCAATACAAAATAAACGAGAAAAGTATTTGAAATTAAAAAGGATCTATTCAACCCCCCCCCCCCCCTTCTAGATCTATATGGTGCCTACTGGGAACTAACAATTGGTACCAGGGCAGGTTCTCATGCTATATTCAAAAGCTAATCGCTTTGAGTCTGATCCTAGGCACGAACATTGTTCTAAACTTAGTTTAGTAGTAAGTTACTTATTATATGCATCTGAGCTCACACGTTGGAAATATTGTGTACAGGTAAATGTGTATATACACCTGAAGATGCTCATATTGGTCCATGTTCTTGATTGCCATATCAACAAGACCAATCCTTGCTCGCGGTCAATCTTGTAGTCTGAAGACCAGGCTAGAAAGCTCAAGAGACATCAAAAGGAAAGAGTCAAACATCCACTAGTCTGAAAAGATGAAAAGGCCATACATGCTATGAAATGATTATCCAAAGAAGATAGAAGAACTTCTCAAACAAGTATCTGGCCAACCAGCAGCTGGATGTAAACCTTGTGAACTCAAGGATGTCAAAGAACTAAAGATGCTGAGATTTTCTTAGCTTGCATCTTCAAGACCACGACTGATTGATTGGAGGTCAACTGGAGAAACAAGCTGCCAGAAGCAAATGAGAAACTATGCACATCAATGCCTAACCTCAGTATATCCTAGATGAATGATTGTTGAGAAACTGACAATAGAAAGGTACGGTTCCTCACTAAGATAATTATGTACATCATGTTGCACCTCCTTATGAACTCTAACAGTATTCTTTCAAGGAATCATAATTTACCTAAAAAGGTGAAGAGAGAAAGTAAACTAAGGGTGGATACTCAAATGCTTACAAACTTTCTCTCCATCCAAATTTTAGGTTGAAGATGACATCTTGAAAGAAATCTGAAATAGGTCATAAGAACATCACATGTTAAATTAATCTTATGTGAAGTAATCTTTGATGATGGGTTAGTATGTATATACAAACCTATGTTCTAAGTGTTTGATAACACACATAGTATGATCAGTTCTACAAGAGTATCTTGATGATTTGTAAAAACTGATCACCTCCATGAATCAACCAGATACAAATAAATCGTAGAGTTGATTCTCACTCTGTGAACACTTAAATCTTGTGAACATAACCAAGCAAATGATGAAACCATCAAAGAAAAATAGTGTCTTATTAAAATGATAAGTCTTACACACACTCATCATCATGCATTTCAAAATGTATTATCTAATTTAGTTACATGCATGAATATCATTGTTGATGATCAATATGATGATTATCCAAATATATGAGGAATAGGGGTTTAGAAAACTAACCTAGCAGGACCCATTTAACCATGGGTACCAAAAATAAAAATTTATAACCTGCAGGTACTTGGCCTATCTGGCCACACTAAGGAATGCTGAAGCAGATGACTTCAGTCAAGAAGATTCAACCAGTAAAAGGCTTAAGACTATTCAGAAATGATTCTAATAAAATTCTTATATGTCAAAGCCTGTTCTTGAAGACCTGTCGAGCTAATCTAAATGAAGCTCACTTGGCTGTTGATCTGTATATGGAAGCAGGCCATTCAACCAAAGATGAAAAAGGATCTTAGATGCTCAATCATGCAAAGCATGTCATAATAGAAGAATCCTCAAGGAGGCTCACCAGAGGATCATCGATCATCAAACATGAGGAACTCATTACGGGAGCAGAACTCCACAAGTACAAACTGTAAAAGAAGACTATATTCGTAGTACTGTCAAATGATCGTAGAATGATCAGTCCTAGAGATATCCATGTCTACGATGTAAACAGATTTAATTGTCAGTGGTGATTCTAGTCAGAAAGAGACATGCAAGGATGCCTCCTAATGCACATGAAGAAAAGGAAATCACACCTCACTGAGAAGACAGGATCAACTATGGGGGGAGCAGTAATCTGCTAACAGTACAGAAGCTCTAAAACATTGGAGATATACTATGAAGCAATGTATCAGCTACAGAGTTCCAAAACTTTGTGGTTGATGAACCAAATGAAGATCCATAGTCATAGGAATGTCTCAAAATGTACTACTGATAACCTATCAGCCACCCAACTCAAAATCGTGAAGTGCCTACGATCAAACATCTAATCGTAGTGTAAGAGCAAGAGGACACCACAATTACAACAAATGCAATTGCCTAAAGTTGGTAGAGGACCTCCCCAGCAGAAAAGGTCAAATGAGATATCAGTCCAAATCACTTATAAAGTATTTCATCTAAAAAGCACCTCAGAGACAAACCTGACCCTTAGCTCACTCTAAGAGGTTGGCCCTTCCTAAGCTACCTTGACCCAGAAGGAATGCTTAGTAAAGTTCATCTCAAGGACCAAGTCAGTCAACGATCGTAGAGTAGAGTTTGAAAAGAACTCAATGATTGTGGTGCAACCTCAACGATCGTAGAAGCATACTCGACAATCGCGGTCTTACCAGAGGATACACTAGCTCATGAGGAGTTCAGAAGAACTGGACAATTGCCCAACCATTCAGATTATGAGGAAATAAGTTCGAATGCTTGTTAGAAAGATGTCCTGCTAAAGAAAAGTGCTCAAGCCTTCATAAGGTACATCAGTGGTCGAGCCATGCAGTTTCAAGATAAGGATTAATGTTAAAACCATCCACTGCAAAGATGATCATTGAGTCAACAAAGGAAAACGTAGAGTCTATAGCTGCCTCACCATGCTACTCTGCGAACCAAAATGGTCAACGGTCAATCCACGTCAATGACGACTATTTGTTTTAAAAAGGGGCATTAAACTAAAGAAGTAATGGGGGAGTTATAGCTCATTACTGGGCATCGTGCAACTAATGGTTGGTTAACACATCACTGCTTATGCAGAGTCAGAAGGAACTGCTATAAACGTAAATTCAAAAAGTTACAAACAGTTATCAGAGACTATCAAACCTCTCTCCCTACCATTTTCGAACCCTAGAATCCTCCTCGAAGCCAAAATAAATTAACCTCCAGAGCCCTGCCCAAATCACAATCAGCTACCTCTCATAAATCTCTCTGAATCAATACCCATATTCCTCGAATCATTCAAATGGAAGATTGGCGAGTAATCACTGGCATTCAGCTCAGAACCAAGTCGTTTGAGAAATTCGAAAAGAAGTTCAGAGACATTCTTGAACTTGTGAAGAAAGCTAGATTCTCAGAATGTCTTGAGGCAAGCACTCGAGTATATACTAAAATGGTTAAGGAATTCTACTCAAATGCATCCATAAATGTCAGAACCTTTTTAACCAAGGTGAAAGGTCAGTCTCTAAAGCTGAAGTCATCCGATATCAATCAATGCTTAGGTTTTCCTGACCTGAGACTGAAAAACCTTGATGAAATCGACAATGAACAAGCGAAGGAGATTATGGGGTACCAAAGAAACCCTAGTCTGAAGGACATGAAGAAAAAGGAGTTTTATGAGGAATTCAAGTTCCTTGCTGAGATAGTGGGAAAATGTGTACTATTCAAGGATAATGCACATGACGATGTGCTTAATCAGCAGTTGAAGATTATGTATGCAATAGTTCTGAAGAAGCGAATCAACTTTGGAGCCATCCTATTCGATCAGATCTCTAAATGGGTAGAAAAGGCTGAGTTGAAGAAGTCTACAGAAAAACCCCTTACAAAGGTGTTTCATAGAAGACAGCTGAGTATTGTGATGAAGAAGAAACTGGGAAGCAAGATCAAGGATGATGAAAGAGAACCTTTGAATGTTCACAAAGTAATGTCTCCACAATTGTTTATGAACTAGAAGAAGAACCCACAAAAAATAGGAGGTTAACTACTATAGGGAGCATCAGAATGAACTCTGCGAAAAAGAGGAAGGCGAAAGAGGTGGAAAGCTCTAAGTCTGGTGACTCTGCACCAGTAGCATCCACACCTGTAAGTAAGAGATCCAGGAGTGTGAAGAAAACAGAGGCTCCACCAAAGAGTCTCTCCACTGAAGACAAAGATGAAGGTGAAAAGGTCTTAACTGCACCAGAGACCACAAAGAGAAGAAGCAACAGACTGCTTCAAGCGCCATCAAGGAAGAAAGCTAAGGTGGTAAACAAGCAAGCCCCAGTTTCTCAAGAAAATACATATGACGAAGAGGAGAACATAGAGTCAGAAGGAGAGAAGGGAACTGATGGTCTCAAGACCGATTCCCCAAAGAACGAATCCAGCAATGAAGCTGAAGCTGGATTCATGGAAGAAAATGCAGATTCTACTGATGAAGAAGAAAGCACAAGTCATGTGGCTAACTCTCAGAGCATTCACTCTGATGATGAAGAAAAGCTACAAGATGACCCAACTACATCTCCAAATACAAATGCTCCAACAACTTCAGATGATGGGTTAAATGATGTTGATTCAGAAGAAGAAGGACATGCCCCTGCCAATGATGAACATCAAGGAAGTTTGTCTGATGATTCAAAGGCCTCAGAGTCTAAAGATGAAGAAGAGTCTGACTCTCCCATAGTTGAACCCCCAAGGAGAAGGAAGATCTACAAATTACTTGCTCAATTTACCTCCAAGAAGAAAAGTGTTCACTCTACTGCAGTCATTGAATTAAGTGATGATGAATCTGAATCACATGAAGAAAGTGCTGAAGATGGGACTAGTAATGAAGAAGATGAATCCAAGGAATATCTTGCTGAAGAAGGTTCTGGAAATGAAATACAACAAGAAGGATTCACTGATGGATCTGATCAGAATGTTTCAGGCTCTGAAAGAGAAAAAATGGAGAAAGATTCTGATTCTACACATCAGGAATCAGAGGAACGAGAAGACCATCCTGTCATTTCTCCAGCTAGGATTAACAGGAAAGTAGCAGAGGAAGTCTCGAATGAACCACCAGAAGTACTTCCAGAAACTCCAAGCCTAGAGGTGGTGGCTCAGAACTTCCCAAGGGTGAAGAGTTATGCAATAATGATGATCAAAGACCAGCCCCACTACAAAGTCAACAGACATGTTGGCAACCACTATATTCCTTATGATCATAGAGTGGACTCTGAAGGCAGAAGGATTATGGCCAAGGAGATAATCGTAGAGTCTGATCACTCTACTACTAATGGTGTTCAAGTCCAAAATGAGAAGCCTCCATCTGCTCAAGCACTGTTGCCCGACATTCCTTTATCCTCCAATAGCGATTGGTACTCAATGATTTTTCAGATTCTCAACACTTTTGAAAATCTGTCCAAGGATGAAAATCGTAGAGTCCAATCTGGTGTTCAATAAGAGGCTGCCCAACCAGATGACCAAATTGCCATGGAGAAGGAGCTATTGAAAAATTCTGATGAATTGGTTGAAGATATC